>JAVQJD010102563.1:0-21061 GCA_036023655.1 Nannoperca australis | reverse complement strand
TCTACACCCTCTATTTTCTACTGTTTATTATTCTTTTTTCAATAACTTTATCGAGCATTGTAACTGTATCAAAAAGCAATTTCCCTTCAGGGATTATTAAAGTATTTCTGATTCTGATTACACCAAAACATCCTGGCCTTGGTATTGGTATTCTTACCATTGATTTAGAGTTCTTGCTCTGACAATAACTACAAATACATTTTAAGCCAGCTTCAGAAACTAAGAATTATGAACTTCGCATGCACACGTGTCCTCTCACCACTGGCTGTAGCTGTGTGCCAGGCATCATGGCGTTGGCGAGCTGCATCTGCTGGGCCAACATGGCCATGTTTTTCTGCTGGATGAGGTTGTTCCTTCCGTTGATCTCCAGCTGGGTCTTTAGGTGCGGAGGAGGATGCAGGTACTTACAGTTCTCCCTGGAACAGCGGCCCTGATGGGGTGAGAAAGGAGGAGACAAGGAGGGCGAAGGCAAAAAGAGTGAGGAATAAGGAGGATAGAGACATGGAAAGAGGCGAATTAGAATCGTGTTTCCCTTAACTGTTGCCTAATGTAAAGAAGTAATGAGGTTTGACTCAAGTTGCTGCCCTCCCATTTAGCAGGCGCTGACTTAACATCCCTGACATCTGGGCCTGCCACTGGGTTTGTCGTAAAGAAGACCGATCAGTTCTGCTTTCTTTTCCTCTTCCGTGACCTAAGCTGTGTGCTCGCTACCTTCCCCCATTTTCTCAAGGTCCCACTGAGAGACAAATTAGCTTCAAGAGCAGAGATAAAGAGGATTAGCTGTCTATCTACTTCTGCTAACAGATTTTAATACGCCGAGTGAATGAAAAAAAGAGACACACTGTATCCCACTGACGATATGGATACTTTTCATTAACCACTGATCTGGGAATTCTCTGCTTTTTGATTAATCAGTTAATAACTTGATGTATAGAATGTCACACAATTGTCCAAAAAGTACACATTTTACAATCACAATTTCTTAAAGCTCAATGTGACAATGTGACCTTAACTCGCTTTGTTTTGTCCGACCACCAGTCCAAACCCCAAAGACACACATTTTACCTCCACGTGAGACAAAGAAAAGCGGCAAATCCTACCCTTTAATAATCGGGCACTTGAGACTGTTTGACATTTTAGTTTTAAAATTGAATCAAAAGATTATAAAAATAACAAATCTTGAGACAAATTTTGTCGCAAGGAAAAGTGGCTCAAGATCAAAAAGGTCAAGAACATATCTCCTTGTGTAACAGTAAATTTAAAGACAGGAAATCAAAAGGAACAAAGAAGAATCGCTCTGCTTTTAACTTGCTACTTGAACTGCGGCTGCATTGTTGCTCTAACTCTAAAGAGGAATTGTTTGAGGAATTTCATTTAGCAAAGACCCATGCTGTCCTTCGTCATAACACGTTACAAGCTGTCTCACTTGATGCTGGATGTTTTACAAGGCCCAGTGAATTACTATTGATTCCCACCCAATTGAGACAAATGAGTTATGTCAATATTTTACATAATTTCAGAAAATAACAGGCTGGAGAACTGATGCTGGATCGATACATGATTGGAGACTTCTGCAACAATAAACCTACACACATCATGGCACTCTATCTGATACTCTGCTAGTGTCTAGAGACAGTGTTGTGTGTGTGTCTTGGTGCTTGGTGCTGTGGGTGATTATATTCATCCAGCAGCCGGCAGCCCAAGGGGTGAAGGAGGGAATGTAATTTACACTCTCATAATGCCTGCTTCACTGAACACTCCCCCTGATAGGTGTAATATTTTAGATATCTCCTCCTCTTTTTTTCACTCCCCCTTTCTCCTTCATTCCCTTCCTTCTGCCTCGATCCCCCATACATCCCAAGCCCCATGCTGATATTTGCTCTCCTCATCATGAATACAAAGCAGTTGCGGCGCAGAGGTGCCGCTGTGATCTGTGTATGTGAACATGCTCATGTGCGCAGAATGTGAAAAACACAAGTACTATGCCCTTACTCTGCCTCTGTCGCTTTCCCTCTTTCTTCTTCTCTCGCCTCAATCTGTCCCTATCAAAACGCATCCTCTATCCATCTTTTCTCATTACTCCTTTATATAAATCTGTCACCAAGGGATGTGGAGACCAACCCTGCAACAACTCCACAGTACCACCTCCCAAGGGGAATTATAGGTTGGCTGTCATGCTACTGCTTATCTCAGTGAGATTACCTGCTACCCACTACGACACCTGCTTTCACAACCTAACACATACACTCTCCCACTCTTCCTCTCTTCCTGCCACCTGCCCTCTTTCGTCTCCTCGCCTCGATCTATCTCTCCATCTCTCCCTTTTATTTCCTCGTGCAACCATATTCTGCCTAGCTACAGCAGGAACGGCACTTTGCATTGGAGAGCAGCAGAATGTCAAGAGTTCTTTCAGCATTTTCATTGGCCGACAGCTGAGAGCAGTAGTACTCGCGGCCTGCCGATTGGCCTAGAGGCACACATTAGCAACGCTCCTAGTCTGGCTCATCCCTGGATGGATGTGACTATTGATCAGCACTAATTGGTTAATGTCTTTTGATTTTCAAGGCACATTCCCTCTGGGTGACTAGACTCTAGCATGCCAACTCCAGCCCTGTGTGTCTGTGTGTGTGATTACCTGTGACAATGCAGAGCTTATCATTACATAACATCGCCAAAGCAGTCTTTGAGGACAATCTCTGCATTGGTGTGCAATGGTCAACTCTCAGTCGGCTTTAATAATATAATAATTTTTTGCTTTTTAGCATCTTTCAGCTCATTGTTTTGCTTTCTTTTATTTATTTTTTTTCAGTCCCATCACTCTCACAACGTCGTTTTCAGCCACAGCAGGCAGACAAACAAAGCTCTAAAAGGCCACTGTACACAACCTGCTCAGCACCAAACAGCAGACAGAGACAGTTTGAGGGACAGGTAAAACGAGAGTCAATACTACATTTACATTCACAACACAACCCCAAATGAATGCTAATTGTGTTCCATGTCTGCTGGATCTGTAAATAAGCAACAGTTTGCTAACAAGTTACTTTAAAGCCCTATCAACTTAAAAGGTGATAATATTCCAGTGTTTACAACTTGTTTCAGCCGCCCCTGAAGTGGCCAAAAATCTGCAGGTTAAAAAAGTTACGCAATGACATTTTCAAAATAAAATGTGGTTTGAACAAATAGCCCTTTGTAGACAAATTAAAGGAAATTTAATCTCCATCATCTAAAAAAACCTTTGACCTTCTGTTACGAAACCATGATTTGTTTAATTTTGATCAAACTAAAGAATATTTTGTGGTTAATTAATGAATGTTTTTCTTTTGATAGTTTTGGTCCTTTTATTTCCTAAAGGGCAAGGCAAGTGGCTTTGGTGTGATTATCTGGCTTCTCAGTCAGTTGTAGTTTAAAATGTTGCTCCAGCATCACTTATAATACAGTGCAAACCTTTTGGTGTCTACTGAAGATTATTTTGTTCCTTGGAGATACACTTCTGTGAACACGTTGTATGGAGTAATAGGGTGAAGGTGAAATAATGATTACTTTGCTTTGTAGGAATGAAGATTTACATCTGTGCATTTGATCAGCTGCATTCAGAAAGGTCAGCACCTTGACACCGTCCTATCCCTCTGTTTTCATCCCTACCCTCATTATCTGTTGCTGTGTTGTTGTTGTCTGAACAATTCAATCCTGCATGAGCCTGAAATCCCCACCCATCACTGCCTGCAATGCTAATGTCCTGGCTTCTTTCCTGCCTCTTTTCTCTGCTGTTTTCCCCACTGTCTAAACAGTGTCAGTACAGGTTAATGGTGAGCCTGTCTGATCCAAAGCAGTGCTCCCTCAGACTACAGCGTATGACTACAAGACTCACTCAAGTTGACTCTGTTGTGCCTTCACCTGTCTGACTGTCCTCTGCTGAGATGCTAATATGCTAACAGAGTACCTGCATCTGTCCCTCACGCACTCTCTCGATTGCTGCGTCTTTCTCCTTGGCTCTTCTCTGCCTACTTTTCCTCCCATCCTACCTTTCAGGCGATTATCTGGACTAGTCTGTTGTCACAGCAAGCCTTTGCACCAAACAAAAGATATTCTTTGTTCATTCAAAGCTCCAAAACATACGTTAACATGTCAGGGTAAGGTTTTTGGTAAACAGTGTCCACATGCAGTAGTCTCATTACCAGATATAGATTCTGAAATTTGAACCAATTTGCCTGTGGCAGGTTTTGGCTGTGGCAAAGCATAGTTTCACTTGCTTTTAATTGGCAAGCAGTTAAAAGAAAGTGAACCAGCTGTCACAGTCCCACTCTTAAGTGTATGTGTGTGCATGCACATGCGGGGGAATTGAGCATTCTGCAGATATAAATCACCTTGGCCTCATTACACCAGATCTTTCAGCCGTATTTCAGCTCCTGGACACACACACAAACACACACATACACACACACACACACACACACACACACACACACACACACATTCACTACCGTTTCTTTTTAGGATCATATAACCAACAGTTTGGGGTGGCAGACTGCTATTGATGCTTATTAATCAGAGCAGCAGGAAAAATAAAGCTAAATGAATTCCCAGGTGCCTACATATAGATGCAAGTATGCATACACACAAACACATAAGTAAACATGTCCTAACCTTGAGTTACATCAATTACCACTGCGGCATTTCCACTGCAGTTTAAGGTGTCATGCGTGTGGCTGGTTCTGACCACTGCAACAACATGGTTTTAATCAATTTCACATAATCCTCTATGATAAGGTTACATAAACAAGGGTGTCCACAAAAACAACACTAAGTCGGGCAGGGGGAGTGGATTTTTTTTTTACCTTTTAATTCCCACTCTCTGGATATTATATTTTTAAAGCTGCTCTAATCAATGGATATGTTAACAATCAACAATGAATCAACTGGCTGTGTGCAATGTGAAATTGTTAGGTCCTAGTGATAAACCTACAGGTAATTATCATGTGATTTTACAGTTTTACTCAGCTAAACAGAGCATTTTAGCGTCTTGTTTTGGTTTTAGGGTCAGCAGCGTTACTGTTACTACTACTGTCTTATCAACCTTGTTTCAAGTAGCTGCAGGCACAGCCAACAAAGTGAGCGATTAGCTGGTGGATATAGTCAAGCCCTTAGCTAATATTTTAAGCTTGTGTAGACTACAACAGAGCTAACAGGAGACCAAATATTAGACTTACACTCATTAGGTGACCAGAAAGAAAACTCAGACCACAGTTTTGGCAAGAAGACAGTTATATTCTGCGGGGTCATCATACAGTACATAATGATATTTAAATGAGCAGATACCATAAACAAGATGTTTCATCTTTATGCTAAAATATATGGTAGACAAATATTAACCTTTGTCTTGCTTCTGTTCTCTTTCTTTGTTTCTTCCTTATTAGAAAGCACAAAATCATTTCTAAACTGTAACCATTTAACTTTTTATTTCTGACTTTGTACATGATCCAGCAGCATTATTTTATTGCAGTAACCACAAAGATAGTTTCTGTTGCTGCTGCTCTGTCACAATGCTTTCTCTGTGACCTCAGTCATTTGAATTATTTTGTACCTTTTTGTCATGCACTTTTCTTCTTATTCTGTTTATATTTTAATATGTTTGATCCAAGTCCTTGAAATAAGGGGTTACAATTACAAATTACAACTTATGACCATATTTGTCAAACCAGGGGTCAAAGCACTTTGGATCACTTGTTTCATGTTTATGACTGTGTGTGTGTGTGTGTGTATGCGTGTGTGCGTGTGTGTGTGTATGTGTGTGTGTGTCCTGTGGAACTATACGACCAAAAGCTCAAATTGTCCGTATTATGTGTTGCCTGTGGTAGTTTGGCAACCCTCTGAACGATGTGTGTGTGGAATCTCAGAGAATAAAAGAAGGCAGAATTCCACTCACGGACTAGAAACAGGGACAAAAGCAAGAACAGAAGAAGAGGACTGTACACACTCAGAGAGAGGTAGGAGGACAGAAAGAGAGAGAGACAGGTGCCGAGTGTGCTTTTATGATTAATATTAATCAAAGCAGTGAGTGATTCCAGCACTGTCTCTGCTGGCAGATATCTACATCCTCCAAGGGTTGAATGGTGCATTGCTTTCCACCAGACCCTTCTCCATGTTCGCTCCCGTAATCACCCATTCATTCTAAATGATCTTTTAATCCACGCCATCCAAAATGGCTCTTTCCAATTTAACCACACATGATCCAACAGCCTCTGATCTTTTCCACATTCTCTCTCTCTGCTCACGCTGTGTCTGAGCTCCCCTCACACCGCGGCGGCTGCTGCACAGTGAACACCGTGACCAGTTTGACAACTGTAGAGCTCAAGTCTGGACAGCCACCATTCCAAACCACTGTGCATTTTTTATTCTCTCCCAATGGCACCGCCTCTCCCTTCTTGCTCCCAAAGACAACCATCAATCAAGAAAGTGTAGTCTGGATGAGGGTCGTAATGAGAATCCACAAGCGCACACGCACGCACACACACACACACACACAGACACACAAATGTGCTTTATTGACCAAAGGTTCCTCTTGGCAAGCATACGTCAGACAAATTATGACATCAGACACAGCACAAAGAACGGCCTGTCTGAGGACTGAGAGTGCTGCCAGACTGGCCAATAACACCCTCACACACACACACACACACACACACACACACACACACACATTAATACAGAATTTTTTATTAAGCAACACACTGTAAACCTGATGACAAACATGTTTTTTCTTTGAAGAGAAAAACATGCAGTGATCTTTGTCTTCTCTTTCTCTGTCTCTGTGTGCCACTGCTAATACTAGATGCCTATATAAGTCATTTATCAAATCTGGAACGCCCCTGGAGCATTAGCATAATAGCCTGGATCAGTTAATGGCCTTAAAACCTAATTTAACTGGGCAGAGGGATAAGCCTTTGAGACGACGACAAAGATAGATATGTGGACATTGGAATCACAGACAATGATAGACACAGAGTTGACACAACAAAACTAGCAAAAACTATAACTGGAATAAAATAAAATAGCTGATGAGTTCACAAGAAAAAACAAAACAAAAACTAACTGCTGCAAAGAGGGTGAAGCTCCTCCACATCACAAATGACGCAGAGTCAGCGGAAAGCTTTTAGCCGTAGTGCTCAATTAGCCAAAACACCAATTACAGCCCCCAAAAGCACTACTTAGCCTGGCAGTGTGTTAGCATGTTTTGGGTGGGTGCGAGTACAAAATCGTTAGCACAGGAAGCTAATGATGGGGGCAAAATCATTAGCCGTCATGGCTAATGACATCTCTCTGCCACTGTCAAGCTGAGCTGCCCCTTGTTTTGTTATCCACTGTTGCACATGGCTGAAATGACTGCCTCAAGTGGTCTCTGTTAAACTAATATTTGACCGTGTGATTCCAGCTGGTGTTTTTCTTTTTTTTTTAAAAGGTGTGTTATTTGCGAACTGTAACATTTATTTACATCAATTTGTAACTTCACACTATTATCTGTAGAGGATGTTGTGGGAGAAAATCTCAAAGATGGGCCAGATGTTCCTCGGATCCTCACCACACCACACTTTTGTACATTTCTATCAGCCCTCCTTTCTGTGGAGTCAAATGCAGGGCACTTTCTCGTGACCTTGATGCTGGCCGGCTTGTTTTCTTCTTCTCAGACCTGACACCATTAGTTTACCTTTTTATTTTGGTTGCTACTGGACAGAGAACAATCATGTCTTCTTCTATGAGCTTTCCATCCACCATGCAGCTAGACCAAAACCAATTGTGTTCCATCCCAAACAGGCCGGATGCCCTTGGGCCATGAAAAGTCTTCTTCATGTCTCGATTGTCTGTTAGGATGAGGCTAGGTCCCTGATTTTACTCCACAATGTTTTCTTTAGTTTTTTCTATCTGGTCGAATTTAGACACTGAAGCTCAGCTCTACTCCCAACCAAAATGTCTTTGTTCAAACTCCACCAGCCAACATGTGAGGTCTCGCCATGCTTGGGGAGTTCCAACAGGTGCTCTGGATTCCTTGACCATGTCCACAGGGTAAAATGGTAAATGGTAAAATTTCCTAAATTTCTTGTGGGTGTCAATAGACTGGCAATCTGTCCAGGGTCCATCTTTTTTCTCACCTTGCTCCTTGCTCTAGCCTTTCCACCACCCTGCAAAGAATAAATGGATATAATAGATGGATGCGTACAGACCCAGTCTCGATATCCACACTGAACCTGAAGCACTGAACCCCTACATACTTTAACAGACTTCACCTGTGTGATCAAAATAAGTGTCTGAGTTGAGGAAGGTGTATTGACAAATTTCTGTCATTTTGTTAGACCATAATATTGAGCAAGTGAGTCTGGAAAAACCGTTCATGTAAACCTTTTAGTAATTCTGAGACGGACAAAGAACTACCAAAGTGTCAGCAAAGCTGTGGCTGAATGGCTACTCACCTTAGCTAACTTAGTGGTTACTTGAATGCATTCCTGCTCTTCACATTCTGCCGTCATTGCGTGAATGAAATTTAAAGTCTCCAAACACCATGTGAGGAATGTGACAGCACTTTGGGAAATTCGTTTCCTTGGAGAGAGACATTTCAATGGCTAGCAAAGTACCATACGTAGATTAATGAAGTGTTTGCTGTTCGCTCCCTGACTGTAAGTAAAACAGTACTGTTGTACCAAATCACCATATTTGGAAGTCACCTTCTTATCACAAGGCAAACAAGTACACATGGTGACGTGTGTTTATACTTCTAGAAAAAGAAATATTTTAAGGCAACTCCTTCCATGTCCTGTTTATGGGCTCATTTTTTGTTTTGTTTCCACTGTCATTACTGTTTTAATGTCACAACACTATGAATAATGGGTTACTCCCTTGAGTGTGCATAAAAGGCTCACAGAGTCAGACTCCAGCTTATTTCACAGCGGGGCAGCCCTGAACCCTTGAGGACACAGCGGCAGACACTGGGACTGCTGGGCCACAGAAAATCATACCTATCATGTTGCTTACTGCTTTGAAAGTAAACATTGCCGTAGTCAGAAAAGTCAGTGCTACTAGCATTTGATAAATAAAGATTCTGATGATAAAAGGGATTAAATATTATGTAAAAGTCACCAAGTCAGCAGCAGAGTCCCCTTTTTATCTTCTCTTACCACGCTCCTTTCACTGACCCGGCTGCAGCCATATAGCCTAGACATTTTTCATTAATCTGCTTGAAATGGAGGATTAAAATAGTTACAATGAAAACGTCTCCATACTCTCTCTCTCTCTCTCTCTCTCTCTCTCTGGAGGGTGCAGTATAGGTGGCAAGTGTTGTCCTGGCTCCTGTAGGAACGTCATTGTAGAATTGTGTCTACAACACAATCTCCCCTCAGACAGACAAACACGCACATTCGCCAGCACGCACGCACACACACACACACACACACACACACACAGATAGTGATGTAGAGAGAGAGGCCACCCCACAGCCCCTGAGATCTGGCCCTTTTTCTCTATTTCTCTTTCAATTAACCCTCTTCCTCCATCCTCGATGTGTTCTTCTTTTTCTTTCTGCCTTCATCTCTCCTTCACTCTCAGCCTAAGCATTCTTTATTCACAATCTCTCACAAGTTTAGTCTAATTCATTTTTATCTCCCATTCACTGTGTCAAGAAGGCAGGCAGAGAGCAGACATAACGGAAGACTGGTGAAGAGGCCCACAGGATTCAACAGCTTTTAGGCCTAATTATTTTATGCCCATCTTTGTAATGCTCATTCAGCAGATATATGGGCTTCACTGGCTGCTGGGAATAGACCTCTTTCTTTTTTCATGTCAAATCCTCCGCCCTTTCGTCATATCTGGATCTTCCCCTTTTTTCACACTCTCCTTAGATTGCTTCCCAGCTTCCCATTGTCATTAAGTGTTCATCAAGAGTTGGGGCAAAAAAAGATCTTTAAAAAAAAAACTGGTTCCTTGTATTTCCATTTGAAGACAGAGATGGGAGAAAGTCAGAGTGAAAGAAAAAAGGAAACGAAGAAAATGAAGTTGTCCCTGTGAATGAACAAAAGAGGCTCGCTGACAAAGATTGGCAGATGCCTTTGGTTTGCGCTGTGATCGTTAGCAGCTACGCTAACTGGCTCCAAAGTGAAAACAAAATGCACTGTTGGCAACAGGCAGGGTGCCCTCAGTTTGTGAAAACGACATGGTTGGACACAAACAACAAACAGAGACACAGCCGAATGAGTGCACAGAAAATGTTAACGTTCCCTCTTTGTATAACGATCTGAGGAGGGATTTAGTATCAAAAGACAGTTTTTTCTTTTCTGTGCGCTCCTGATGAAACAAGTTGTGATCAGATGCAATAGAGTCACAGGGCTGGAATGTTCTATTCTATTCTACTTCTGATGAGTCATGGGGGATGTGGCACATAATCATGAGACCACACCCTGCAGCCTCCGACTAACAGAGTGAGAACAACTGTAAGAAAGTTGTCAGAGACATCTTTTTGTGATACATGTCTGCGCTCACACACACACTCCTGTTCTCCTCCAACGAATGGTATCATTGTACTGGCATCAGCAGCTCGTGTCATTGCCTCGAGGTTAAAGCAGATAAAAGAGGATTAGCATTCATTACTGTATAAAGTGATGATACCCACCCGTAAGCACACACACACACACACACACATAGTAATATACAGATATGCTCAAGGCACACACATACACTCACGCAAGGTGAATGGCCAGAATTTTTCTCCATAGCTACAGCTCGTCTGTTTAAAAACTAACCGTCAAAGCTAAATACAAAGAGAAATAACAGTAGTACAGAGCAACATCAGGTAATCCTTCGTATCACCAACAACTGCAGAGCTGGAAAACGCTCAGACTGAAGCCTAGGGTTTTCAAGGTGTGTACTGACAAAGTCAGCAAAAAGGATGAATGAGGAAAGATGGAACATACTTTAATTTATTGACATTTTAATGCTAAAGTCACACATTTTTCATCCAAGAATACTCAGCAAATATCATTAACACAGCACAGTTAAAAAGCTTGTTTTTCCCTCAGGACCTTGGCTTCAGTACTGCAGAGGACCATTCAGCAGGCACCGGGCCCTGCTCCCATAAAGACACGCAAGAGAGCGACAGCAAGAGACAGACAGACAGAATACAGTCATTTGTAGGTTAAGGATATATTTTGTTAGCGTGATACATCATGGAGAAAAGCATGACACAATGTGTCTTAATTCCCTCCCACACACACACACATACACACACACACACACACACACACACACACACACACACACACTGCAGAAGGCCGTCACCCCTTCCCTCTCCACGTAGCGCCTTCCGGCTGCACACTCATCCACATCGATCCACATTGATCAAAGTCGGCCTGTACCACTTCAGCCGAGAGCGGGGTGAGTCGGCAGGGTGATCAACTTCCCTAAGCCTCTCTCACAATGGACTCATCCGGTGTCAGAGATGCCGCTGCCACGTAGTCACAAAAGTAGTGTTGTATATCAAAGGAGCCGAAATCTGATTATAAAGACAGATAAAAAATATGAACAAATTTGGTAAAAAATTGAATTGAAGTTCCACAGAAGCTTAAATGATTTGTTTGGAATGATCCCTAAGGGTCAGACTTTAGTCACTTAGATCACATATTTTGTGATATGTAATCCAGTCTAGACGTCACATTTGAGCAGGAGAGCTGCGGTGGGAGGCAGCACGGTGACAGGCAGACCAACACGGCACAGCTGCTGTATCTCTCTCTGATGGCTGAGCCTGATAGCGCTGTAATCCAGTTAAAGCCGTTTGAAGAATCACAATGTCCAACAGCAAACCCTACAACATGCGCTATAACAATAAAGGGATATTACAGACATTCCTCACTTTCGCACGTTCTGAACAGACGACTGACTGACGCTCACTTCCACTCTCTCCTCCTCTGTTATGACTTTTCTCCATCCATACACCACCTATCAGCTGTCCATTCCTCTCCATCTGTCCATCACTGTCCATCTGACGTCTATGCACCCATCCATCACTCTTTCACTCCCTCTCACTCCATTTCATCGCTGCACAGTCTCCTCTCTGGCTTTAATCTGTTCGTTGACACCACCCTCCTGCCTGTCTGTCTCTGCAGGGATCACAGGCTTTGCCTCATATTTAATGTCATCATGATTCAATTACACATGCAGGAATTTCCGCAACCAAATTGGCTTCTTGGGTCCTTTCACAGCTATTTTTTGTTTTTGCTGGAGACTTGCATAACCTATATGTGGGAAAAGTGGATTTTGCAGGTTGCTACAAAAAAAATGGATTCAGAGTTGATGCATTAACCTTTGTAGAAAGAAAGAGGGAAAGACAAAACCCACGCAGAAAGCAGCAAAAAACTTCCGCTCCATAATGGTCATGGAGGATCAATATTGCATGGAGACAAAGTGCTGCTAAACAGTGCGGTTTCTGTTAATTAGCACTTCTCTAATGATCTCTGTCTATTTTTTTTCTCCTCCTCCTTTCACCACTCTCTCGCTTTCTGCACTTCCCCTCCCAATCTCGTACTTTATTGCTCCCTCCCATTAAAACCTAATTCTTTCTTAGGCGTCATCACTTACTCATTCCTCTAAGTCTGTTGATTCTGTCCTCCTAACCAGTGTTCTGTCTCTCAGCAGAGAAAACAAAGCAAGAGGAGGTATCTGAGTTCTTTTCATAAGCGTGATAAATATTCCACTCCTGTTGGTGGCTGATGGCTCTCAAGGATGAGATTTAATGAACCTCTCATCCAACTCTGATTATTTTCTAATTAAAGGAGTGAGTGATGGGCGCAATGAGTAAATTCATGAATGCATGTTTATAACTGCGGGGGGAGGGAGGGGGATAACACAACAAACATGCTGATGACAGACGCGGAGACAGAACTTCTGAAACTCTGTTGATATTGTACAATATGTATGCATCTGGTGTAAATATTAAAATGTAGCATTAGTTGCATTAATCAAGCTGGACTTGCCCCAAAACTAATTGTACATCTGTGAGCATATTTTTTGTTTATGCTCGGTAAAGCAGCAGATGTAGAATTCAGAAGTTCTACCACAATTTAAATTCCTCTAATAAACAATATTTCCTAAAAAATCATCTTAGAATTTATCCTTAATCCTAACTAAGTGAGTTAGTCCCTGAACATAATCATTATGCTCACACTCACAATCATACTTATGGGCAATTACCTTAAGTAAAATGTATGGGGAGAACATGCAAACGCTGATGTTTCGGACAAACAGTTCTGGAGTCAAACACTGTAAAGAGACTAATCACTGCAATCCAAAACAATTACCTGTGTTTCCACTATGATCATCCAAACTCTCTCGTGTCCCATTTTATTACCTTCCTGTTGTAGCCGGCAATACCATTAACCAGACACCGAAGACACTCTTACGTGATTACCTACCTGAGGTGAATGCTCATGATTTCACAGCACTCTCTCTGCTTTACTGAGATCCGTGTGTGTGTGTGTGTGCGTAGGCCTGTGCGTGCGCGTGTGTGCTTGCGTGTGGGTGCGTGACTGCAGCAGAGAGTAAGTGCTTGTTTGCTGTTTGTCTCGTTGCGTTTGTTTATGTGTTCAGGGTTGAAAGTGAAGGATTACACTTCAGAAGTGTGACTGCAAAGTGCCCAAACCACAGAGATCCGATGAAGAGCAGAGGGTCAGTGACAGATAGGGGGAAGAGGAGATGAGGAAAGGCAAGACAGGGCTAGACAGACTGACGGCGCTGCCAAATGACAAAAGCGTGAGAACAAGTTGGCAGACGGCTCGCTGTCCTGGAGTGAATTAATGCTCCCTTGCTCCCACTCTCCATCTACCTCTCCCTCCACCCCTGAACACCTTACTTGTCCGCAGTCTGATTTAAATGTTTGTTTTACCGCATCACTCTCAAAGAATTACAAATGGTGCGCTTTAAAAGCAGTCGAAAGATGGTGAGGTAAGGTAAGTGTGGACGAGGAGGAGGGGAGGCGATCGGTGTACTTGGAGGAAGACGGGCAGTTAAGAGTGAGCTGGGGAGGGTGGGCGAGACAGACCAGCAGGAATGGATCAGGCCATAACCGATTAGATATTCTGTTCACAACAGCAGTAGCAGCAGGAGCAACAATAGCGATGGGACATCACAACTCAGAGCCCTCCAGCATCGCAAACACATGCAGAGGAACACATATGCTATAAAACAGCAGTAATGTATGGCGAGAAATCTGCATGTAGAGAGTTGCAGTTTGAGGCAACATTAATGGTTTGTGGGTTTAAAAGTAAAAGAATGAATGGAACCAAAAGGTGAAGGAGAGACGATCGCATGTGGTGAGATGCTATTCCTGAATGCCCTTTTATGTATTCTGGCTCTGATGTTGTTGTGTCATGTCTGCGTGCTGATGCAGCATGTTTAAAGATGGATGCGTGTGTGTTTGTGTCCATGCTGAGGCAGCGTATCCACAGATGGATGTAGGAATGGTTGCCTCTCTGAGGACAGAGAGACGTTTAGAGGGGACGTTTCAAGGGAGGACTCACTCATGAATAGAGCCCGACAAAGTTAATGGCTGCTGGCCGTGTGTTCCCTGCTTACTTCACGGCAATGTGCTAATAAAAGCCTCCTTTTATAACGTCCTGTGTAGGCCGAGCTATGTGAGGAATCAGATATGGTATATCTTGTTTACTTAGGTCCAAAAATATATTCTATAAATGGATCTGCAGAGTGTCCGATGATAACAGCTAGAAGGAGTACACCCACTTGCTACCACTAATATTTTTGAGCATCTCTTACACCAATAACACTCCATTACAAGAAACAGCTCAGAGGATACTCGTAGTGTGCATGTACACACACACGCACTTTAAAGGCCCAATTCAAAATACAAAAGAAACAAAAAGTTTTGCCAGAACCCTCTGTCACTCCCAAATTGATTGACTGAAGTGAAATTAAAATGAATTTAAATCAGTAAATATATCTTTGGTCTCATTTGTTGTTTTGTGTGAAGTCTAGCGGGAATCGGTGATAATGTTAGCAAGCTAGGCTAACTGGCCTCCACAGCTTCCTTCATAACCCTAACACCAGGGGCACACACATTGAAAAACACTGGCCTCACATTTTTGTTCAGACATTGGAAATAGGTTGTTGTGTCTGAGACTGCTCAGACACAACAACCTAAACCCCTAGTGAGGAAGCAAATAGTTTTGATATTTAGCCAGCTTAGTGTAGAAATAGTTTAGTGACCCCTGCAGACCAAAGCCTGATGACGCACAACAAGTGACAAGTAAGCGACGTTCATCATGGAAGCATGATTCATCTCTTCCTGATGGTCGGCCGCAGCGAAATAAAATGATAAAGCAAAGCCTGAGACGAACAAATGTCTCCCCAAAATATGATGAAAAGTGATAAAAAAGATAATAGATAAAAATCACTGTGTGTGAAATGGAAATGAAAGTGTCTGGGATGCCTGGGAGAGAAAAAAGAACAGGAGAGACCGAAGGGGTGTCGAGGGGGGGTTGAGTAGAGACAGATTAACAGAGGTAATGAGAAGAGAGGATGCGAGCGAAGAGCATGACAGTAGAATACAGATACAGAGCAGATTAGTACTGGAGTACGTTTCCCTTTCAAAGAGTTCTTATCCAATGTACTGCATCCCTCTGTGATGCACACATCTCTCTCTCAAACACACACACACACACACACACACCTTTACCTCTGTTTTCTACTGGGCTCTCATCTCAATGCATATTGCCTTACCTACTCTCTTGTTATCTGTTCTCTTGCACTCACCAAATACATTTTTTGTATCTTTTCAAGAACTCTACAGCAAACTGTATATGTAGGTCACCATACGTTCCTGATGTTGCTTAGGTTAGTGTCTGAGTGGCTACGTCTGTGTAATATGGAAATGTATGAGTAGTTCTTGATGTGTGTGTGTGTGTGTGTGTTTGTGTATGTGAGTCGTATAAAATACAGCCTACAATCATTGATTAAAAAGAAAAAAAGAGCACAACTCATCACTCACATGCAGTGACCAGTACAGTGTAATACATACATACATGTATCCATTAACGTATATTACAAACACGTTTCTGAACATACTGCATTTATTCAAAAACATACTGTACATTAAAATGCTTCAGTGGAAACATAAAGCTTACAAAAGCTGTAGAGCTGGGTTTTTTCTAGTTTAATAATTCGAACCTTACATAAATTATTTAGGTACTTTGGGGAATTTTGAACAAATCTAAAAAGACCCTATCTTTTCTAGATTACAATATTCTTCTCTAATAAGGTCCCAAGTGATACGTCTGTCAGGCTTTTATTTGTGTATACAAGCACGTGTTTGATGAGTCATTAAACAAAAGGGACTCAGTGGAGAGCAGACCTTGGTGTAGACCAAAGCCACACTCCAGCCACACCGATAACTACCTTTTAGCAAATTAAAATAGATTTCTATGCTTTTTGTTTTGTCATCTAAGGAGATTGCACTTTGTACTTAAGCAACTTTAAGAAAAATCCCAAAACATACTAGCACTGGCCTCACTTTATAACCATTATACACTTGAACAGGCTGTTTAAAGTGATAATGGGAATATAATACACAGCAGCATCACCATCATGACAGTAAGGGATGCCCTGTGTTATTGCAATAATAGGTTCACCGATTCTCAAGGACATGCGGCATTACTAGCACAATCTTCACCTTCAGACTAATGGAATGCATAATGAAACCGACAACAGCGTGGTAACTTTAGCTAAGGCAATAGGCCCTTTTCTCAGCAGGCGTTTTGACTTGACAAAACAGGAAAAGCACAGGTGGGATTAATAACTTTAAGGATGGCTGCGTTCCATTTAGGCGAGTCAGTTCCAGTTTTGGTATTCAGCATTCTCACTCGCTGACGTGGCTTACTGGGACACTGAATGGAAATGGAGTCTTCGTTAATGTTATTATTTACACCTGTGCTTTTCTTGCTTTGACAAGTCAAAATGTCTGCTGTGAAAAAGTGTCTCTAAATGCACCTTTATAGGCCGGCCTTTCAGTTAAGGACAGGGTTGTGTTCAGTGCCCAAGAAACTGGAGATGACCAGCATCTTTGACGACTAAGTGACCAAGTGTTTTGCTAAACGGCCAAAAAAGCTTGAAACAGCATTTGTCTGGTCAACTGCACACTGTCTAATTCTCTGATCCAGTCTTCATATGACACCTTTAAGGCACTGCAGGTCGACCGAGTGTGAAATTAACACCCCTGGAGCTCCAAATTTAAGGTAAGCTTGTCTTCAGTTAATAACAGTCAGCGGCCACTATGGACAGAGAACTCTCTTTGTCTTTGCTGAACACTGACAACCATATAGCTTCTATGACAATGAGCCATTCAAATGAAATCCAACCAATGGCTGTCTATCAAACACTATCTTTATTACAATAGCTGCTCATTTCACTGGATCTATACAAAGAGGTAGACTCTAAACTTTCTAGTTAATCTGTTGTCTGATTGGGAAGTTTGCCTAAATCACAACAGTTTACGTGTTGTTTCAATTGTTCAAATATGAACAATTTTCAAACATAAGGTGGCATTTAATTGCTGACAGATTGTTGACAGTGTGACATACTGGATTTACTCCAGTTGATAAATTATAAACACCTAAGTGAATGCTACAAGCCAAAATACTTGTAATATTCAGTGTAACAGCCCTTGCATTATGTGCCACTTTTAAAAAGAGAAAGAAAGAGTGTGAAATTAGTATGATAAAACAACTAGTAAAAAAGGTTTAAACTGCCTAGACAGCTACCCAAACCTGCCATCTGGTTCACTTCTTGAAATCACATGTTTAAGGATCAATGTCACACCATGTGTTCAACAATTCAGTGAGGGGCACACACCTTCCAGCGCAGAGAGGTTGCAGATTCACATAGGTGTGGTTCCACTTCCTTCATTCAATGAAAAGATACGTTGGAGAAATTGAATATGCATTTTCACCTTTTTATTTCTTCCTCATTTCTCTTAATTTAATAAGATGCATGTGTGTGAATATGTTCTGTGATTGTAAGTTCCAACACAAAACTATCATGGGGTTTTGTGTTATCATACATCAGAGGGTGATGTGGAGTCCAGGCTCTAACAAACTCATAAATTCAATGAAAAATACATAATACACTGTGGGAGTGAGATTGCTCCATACCATAAATTTACAGGTTTATGAACTCAACATTATAGTTATGGACAATAAAACAAAAACAAAAAATAATTAGGCAGTGGTTAAAGTTAGGGTTTGGTTTTGTTAAACTGTAAATATGAAAACGGCACCCCACCCACAATACAAATCCTGTCCACAACATTTTGAATGTCTAACGTCTACTGTACTCAGCAGTGTTCCCACTACAAAATGATTATGAGCCGAACATGGTTTTGATTATGGGCTTGAGGACACTGAGGTGGCATAAAATGTAAATAGTCAAAACCAAATATTGTAACATTTTATCCTTTAAAACCTCCCAGTTTTAACAGACAAAAGAGGGGAGCGTGAGAGAAAATGCACCTATTTTCTTATTTTCAGCTTGTAATGTGTCACTCGTCACAGAGCATTTCCCAGAAGAACATATTGTAATCACTACTAATTTATATTCATGACCACTTTGAAGTAGTGGTAGAAAATAGAACATTTGTAAATCCTGAGTGGGCTTGTTAGACTACATGTTAACACTGAAACTCTATTTTAAAATAAATCAACACAAAAAGAAAACAAATTGCTGACAGAAAAACATAAATTACAACAACCACTCCCTGAAACCAAAACCCAATCTTTTCCTATGTATTCCTGATATAATAAATTCCATTTACCATTTTGGTATCTTAGAAGGGTTCTAGGGATGTTCACCCACCCAACAGTCCCAACAGAAATTCAACTCACTGAGACCATTTCTACATGGTCATCAGTAGTTAGTCCATCACACTGTAGCGGGGCTCCTTTAGCTCACAGTCACCTGTTTTCCATCAAAACTCAATGGTGAGTTCGTTGTATTTCGTCAGCCCAAGTTACCCCAGATTATCTTTTTATTTTCTCACAGTGAACCCCGCTTTGTCTCCAGTTTCTGATATGAACAAGCTGCTGAATTCCTGCAGCAGGACCCAAACGGACAAGCAAATACCCAGTTTTTTATGTTCTCTGGTCTAATTATAGACAGTTGTCCAACAACTCCAAAATGAGTTGTTTGTCCAAGCATTCAAAAACTGACTGACTGTTTAATCATGAGTTTTTTTCTGATCTGGCACCTCTCAGGTTTTCACCCAAATAACATGAGGAGAAACTGTGCTTCGACTTTTGCCTGAACGCACCTGTAGACTGCAAAGGAAAACATAAATAGGTTGTTTAAAGCATTTGAACAAACTACCAATGCTGTCTTTGCTTGACCGTTACTCGGCCTGTACCCAAACTTTTTTATTCTTTTAGATTGTTGACATTTGTTATAGGGGTTGTGCTATTGGCAATTCCATCAACCAAAATAAATCGTTTTTTTTTTTACTTTTACTCCTTCCAATACTATGTGTAAATACCGTATTCAATATGTGAAATAGTTTTCAAGTTGGGCTGTGTACCCAGACAGTTTTCTCGCATCTTTGTCAGGTTACTTTTCTTTGTCTACCCAGACTGAGAGGGTCAGTGTCTCCGTAATATCAGCCATACACAGTCTCTGACTCATTTCCTGCTCGCCTCTATCACTCCATCCTCTCTCTTTGACGCCACCCGTCAAATGGAACTTTCCACTACATTCACAGCCGACAAACACCATTTTTTGAGATAACGCTGAATGACTGAATGAAGTTTATGATAGGATGTGAGAAATAAAGACATTGACATATACAGACCAACACAGAACAACGTGCATTTAATAAATCAGAGAGAGAAAGACTATTTTAATACAAAGAGAACAATTATGCCTTTCTACTTCTCCAGCTACAGGCTCTACCTTCTTCTGCCAGCCTGCATTTTAAAAGGAATGAAGGGCGGGTGGTATGCCAAATTGTCCAGAAGTGCAATGCCACGTATACCGCCATCCATCCCTCTACTCCCTTCTTTCTCCCCACATCCTCCTGCCTGTCCTTCCCTATCCCCTTTGCCCTTCTTTCTATGCTTGGCTATGTATTATGAATCTATCTGCAGATAAAGCAGATCTATCATTCTGTCATGGAGGCAGGGAAGGGAGGTAGACTTTGGAATGCCCTGGCACTGAGAGCAGGGAAGGGCTCTGAGAATAGTGCTACGCTTCCTCGCACATTCCCTGCTGCGTCTCCCCTCGCCCTCTCTGGCTCAGTCTCCCTGTCTGTTTTCATGATCCATGCAATGCCCCAGCAGGCCCCCCCCACCCATTCCTGTCTTACCTGTACCAACCGACCAACCAAACCCACCCAGGCCATCAGGGGCTCAAACCAAGCAGCCCAGAGCTGTAATAACACAGTGCCTGGCTTAACAAGAAATCCTCCCCCCCCCGAGTTATAAACCAAGGTAAGCCGTGGCCTGGACTGGCTTGACTGACTTCCAGCTCTGGTCTCCAGTTACACTGAATAACACCCTGCTTGCCAATCAGATAGGAGACAAATTACAGGACATGTGCACAACACGGTTGACAGAACTCTAGGATCCAGAATCACTGTGCTCACTTGAGCCGAAATATCCAGATTGACTTGACTGATAACGCAGTATCCAACACATTTGCAGCATCAGGAATAATGAGGCAGCGGGTTGAAATGCCACAGTGTGAGGGTTGCGTGTGCATATGGTGTGTATGTGACTTGTATTCTGCATTTGTGCATGCACATGCACTTGTTTTTATATACAATATACTTTATTACAGAAGGCAAGTGTCTATGCTTGGCTCTCAGCCATGAAACATTCTGCCACAGCTGACCCTTTACACACTCTCTTACTGGTGTTGTTAAATTAAAAGTGTGACCAGATGTACAACCACAGTGTATGGGCGTCTACAAGTGTGACCATATGTTTATGACAAACAATTTGTTGTCAAATGGTTCAAACTCAACATATCTGCAATA
>JAVQJD010102561.1:0-20899 GCA_036023655.1 Nannoperca australis | reverse complement strand
TTAGATCCCCAAACTCTGCGGTGTGTGTGTGTGTGTGTGTGTGTGTGTGTGTGTGTGTGTGTGTGTGTGTGTGTAGCCCCATCCATGGTCAAACATGTAGAGAAGAGAACTGAGAAGTTGGCACAACCCTAAATTACAGCAAAATGTGATGGAGAAAGGAGTTTTTTATTTATTTATTTTTTTCATTCGTCTCAGGTGCTGTGAACAAAAGTGGTATAATGTTGGAGAAAACTCTGAAATTAGGGAAAAAGATTTCAAGAAATATTTGTTTTCTTTAATTACCTAAAGGATGTTTCATCAGTTTAACTAGAACACAATTCAGGAGATGACAATGAATACTCACTTTCATTAGTGGAGGCAAGAAGACAGCTGCCAGACCTGCTGGGTCCAGGTTAGGGCTAGGCAATGATTAAACCCTGAGGAATGAAAATTCAGCCACTTTAACAACAGGGAACCCACTATTGATTTGCACACAAATGATCCAGAAGCAAAGCATTTGACGACTTTGAGTGTGATTAGTGTACTGTGTGGTCTTTGTTCAGGTAAACTGGTTTAAGAATCGTGACGAGATGCTGTCAGTGCTACCACAGCTGGAAGAGGCTGTGGAGGAGTACTTTGTCCTGCAGGAGCTGCTCTGCCAGGGGGAGAAACTACAGGCCAAACTTCAAGAGGAGATGGCCTTCCTGGAGGGTGCAGTGAACCATCCAGACCATGTCATCCTTACCCTGGAGCAAAGGTCTGAGACAGCATAATACTCATTTACTTTAATTACTGTTAAAATTAATATTTGACACAGAAGTAATTTCAATCAAATAATTTGCTTAAATGAACAGATGTATTAGGATCAATTAGTCACCATAAAATACTCTAGCAGAGGTAAACAACTTAAGTGTTGAATTCTTATATTAAATCACTGTTTTATGTCCATTACATTTATTTTTTGTGTTTGTAACATTTCTATTTTTATCAAGATCTGTTTTTCCTGCAGTGTAATATGGGAACCGACACAATGCTCACGTTCCACAATGCAATATGTATTACCGCATTTTGAAGGGTTATTCATTCAGCCCTCCTCCTACAGGTACTCTGAACACACCCAGCTACAGTCGCGGCAGCGCACTGTGCAGGAGGCCATTCAGAGCAAACTGGCTGACCTGGACCAGTGGATCTCCCAGTACCAGGCAGCATTCTCCAACCTAGAGGCAACCCAGTTGGCCAGCCTGCTGCAGGACATCAGCAGCCCCATAGATCTTGGTTAGTTCCACTGAAAACAATGCAAGCAGGATGAATGGAGGAACTGGTTTAATAAAAATAAGCTATTTTTTAAAGTTAATTTTTGTAGCATTTCTTGTGTTTTATGTAAAATACTCAAGTTTCCCCCATTTTTTGCCAACTTTCTGGATGTATTTAATTAGCCATTTACAATTATGTGTTTATTAGGTTTATTTTGGGTTAAACATACATTTTAATTGAAAAAAGGATTGTGATATTCATTGGCTTTAAAAGGGTTCAAGAATCTTTTTTTATTTTTTATTCTCTTTTTATTTGGAAAGATAAAGAGAACCTGCGTAGTACTACAGAGACATAAGGATGCTGTTACACAAAGGTTGTCTCAGGTTAATAATTCCACAGCTCAATTCTCAACATTTCTGCATTTTCACAAACCAAATTGTGGTCCTGTTGGTCGCAGTTGGAATATCCAACTTTTTTACAGCATGCTGTGTTTCTCATTTATTAATTACTGTATGGCGGCTCGCCATAGATTTATTTCTTCCGCCATAGTCTCATAATAAACCGAAAATGTTTTTTCATCCACTCTCACTCCACGTTAAACTAGAGAAACAGCGCTAACTGTCAAGCTCCTATTTGTCTGTGATCCATTTAGTTCTGTCTGTTAAACTTATATGTAAAGTTGTAAAATATGTAGATGGTCTCCCCTTTTGCATGGTGCATTGTCAGGATCTTATGAAATCCTTTGGGAAACACTGGTATGGTTTATTAGTCACGCATTATACCAATGAAAAGAATAATAAAATTCAAAGTTTATTATTTTATTTTTTTTAAAGGTTCAAGAATCTTTAACTCTATTTTTGCTGAAACAACACTGCCCTCTTCCTGTTTGCCATAAAGCGGTCCTGCTTTCTGCCAGAAAACAATGAAACAGATTCCCTGAAGGAACCTGCCAGCATTTCAAACCTAATTTAATGTGGTAAAATGTATTGTTAAAATGCCACATGGAGCATTTTATTCCCCTGAGCTGTGTTACATCTTGTTCTTGGTTGTCCAATTCTTCCAGGTCCTCCTAGCTATGTGCCAGCTACAGCCTTCCTGCAGAATGCAGGCCAGGCCCACCTGATCAGCCAGTGCGAGACTCTGGAGGCAGAGGTGAGCTCCTTGCTGCAGCAGCGCCGTGGGGCCCTTCGGGGCTGCCTCGAGCAACTCCACAGCTACGCTACAGTAGCTTTGCTGTACCCACGGGCTACCCTGCTGCTCCATCGCGCCCACCAGTGGAAGGCCTGGTTGGAGGAACTGCTGAGAGACATGACAGTGGAGCACTGCCAACACATCTACAGACAGTAAGGAACTGTAGCAAGCTTTCCGTTATGGTATCATACAAACTATTAAGACCACTTACACCATTTCCAGTGTTTCCCCTAGGATAGAGCTGTAGCAGCAGAGATGGAGAACGTGTGTGTAAAAATAAATTGCACGCAATCATGCCCTGCCAGGAGGTTTCTGTTTTTTTCACCAGAAGGGCTCTTAAGACCTAAGTACATACATTAGCTATGTTTCTGCTCAGTAATGAGCAGGTGAAATGTCTGTGTAGCTCTAAAGATATAGGAAAATACACTTTTATTCAACATAATGAAGGAAGAATTTTGACAACAATTATTGACATTGAACAAAAACATTTATTAACAACCACTCATATACAGTAAAATCACATAACATAAATACTACTACAATCCTAAAGGGCTGCTTACGCGGAGTATAAAACCGATCGTATGAAAAGGACGAGAAACGAAAATAAGACGAAAAGGGAAAAGAGTGCGCAAGCGAAAACTAAAAACGATCTGAGGCTGTTATTCCTGTCATAAGGGTGTGTTTTAGAGTTGTTGTTTTTTTGCTGCAACTTGCTATGTGTCTTTGATATATGGCCCTTTCTACAATCAGAAAAAATCGTGGTTAATTGTAGTTTGTTTTATAATTTAGGTTTGATACGCACCGTGCAGAAATCATATCTCATTACTATAATTGCATCAATAGTGATTATAACACATACAAACAAGGTTTGCATTAAAGCATCTAATAACTCTGTAGTTTGCACATAATTACTATTGCTAATCATTACAAAAAATTATTTCCTACTAAACTATAACAGTACACCATCAATGCTGCTAATAAAATGGCACAAGAATATATTCCATTCTCTCCTTATCTTCCAGTGTGTGAGGAGACGGGACGATTCAGTATGTGTGTATGCATGTGTAGGGGGGAAAGAAGGGTGTGAAGGTCCCAGGAAAACAGGAAGGAGAGCAGATTGCTTTCTTGATTTATACCTTGTCTGAGTGACTTTATTCACTCGTTGCAGGTAGCTCCAGTCTCTGTTCCCAGAGAAGATAGTTATTTTGATGGTTTTTGCATTTCCTTATATTTCGCAACCAGAGGAATTAAAGCCAGGTTCTGGCTGTCCCATTCTTGCAATCAATCTCATTAGCATGACACCAATATACCTTCAGTGGAGCCAGCCAGTCTGGTACGCAGGTCTGATTACAAATTCAATGCTCTGAGGTTTTCTTCTCAGGGCCATAAACCATTCCCACCTTTGGCCTCTTTTTACTCTCCTCACCTCCAGTCCGTGTAGTTATACAGAGTTTGGAAACAGCAGATGGCTGTTTTCCCATACACCTCTGTAACTTTACTATCTTTGTGAGGGATTCATTCAGGGGTCACACTTCAATTGATAAATATTGCAATATCAGCGTGCTAGATTTTTGTTGTTGTTATTATTTCAAACACATAAACAAACTATCAAACAGCTTTGCTTCTTGTTAAATGTATGACTAATCCATCCTGGCCTTGATAATCTGACTGAATTGCCATTTTATTTCACTTGACTGATCAAAGGTGGCTAATTTTATGTAACAATAAAAAAAAAAAGCTTAATTAATAAAAGCCACCAAGGCACACGTTCGAATAAGAAAAATGAGGATAGGCTTTGTTCCTGGAAAAAGTATTGGCTTTCTGAGACGTTTTAATGTCTTTGACTTACTTTCTAACATTTTGTTTTAAGTCAGTCATTCGTTCATGCAGATACTTAATGCATGCTCCCACAATCTGCACTGCCAACTGTATTACTAGGATGAAGCAGTCATTTGGGTGAACACTTTTTAAAGCTTTTACAGCTTAGTTCTGAGTAAATGTAGCTGTCCCACTTTGTGTTTATTTGCTTCCTTTTAATGCCTGGCTGTCAGGGCATGAAAACTGTCCACTGATAACTCCCTGCTGGTGTTCCAGTAACAGGCTGAGCAAAAAGACTACACAGAGGAGTGGAAGGGTTCTGTTTTCTGTTCCAACAGAGCTTTGCACAGCCCATTTCATTTAGAACACATTGGTTTCTACGCAGCTATGATCTGGGTTTAATACAAAACAATACTGGGATTTTGCTAAAAACCTGTGTCAAGCATGAAGTTGTCCTGTGCTTGGTCGTGTACCTTCGTATTTTTGTAATTAGTTGACGCGGATGACGCAAGCTGAGTGTTGTTCAATGTGGATGCCTTTTAAAGCTGGACTGGCTGAGCAGGTGCGCCTTTACAAGTACCTTTATGACCTTTCCATGAGAGACCACAGGGACCACCAAATGATTCTGAATTCTTGGAGATTGTAACCAGATTGAATAGATCAAAACTGATACGTTTTTTTTCATCAGCAAAAACAAGCTCTAGTGCAGCAAGTACAACCGTGTTGTTTGTTGATTCATGACGATCTTCCTGCAACACTCGATGACTTCTTGCTTATTCACAGAATGTACACACCTACAGACTACTGCAACGAATAGCGCAGTATGTATTAACACCTCTGTACAAGCTCGTACCTCACGCAATCTGCAGAGGCCCACGTCACAATGTCTCACGCTGGTATAAACAAGGATTTTTATCCTCAAGGTTAAAAGGCCATTGTCTGTAGCTGTTACTAACAATTTTTTGTCCTCCTTGTTAGAGTTGTTAAAACATTGCTTCACCCTAATTACAGAAAACATGTCTTTCCAGAAACAGTGTCCTGGTAGACACAGGCAACACAATGAACATATTTCTATTAACATTTTTAACAGTAAGATTATGCCATGCGTGTTATGTTGTTGCACTCTCTTGTAACAAATAATGCCAGTTAAGCTTTGTTTCTTCCTCCCTTTACAGATATGAGGTATTGTTTGCTCCCCAGCCTCCTGCAGCCTCTTGCCAGTTCCTGGCCAGTGTGGAGTTGACTTTGCAGCATCAGGTGGCTGACACCAATGAGCGTGTGATGCACCAAGCAGAGCGACTGAAGGCTGAGGGCACAACTGCAGTAGCCTGCGAGGAGCAGCTGCAGGAGATTGAGCACTGCATTACAGTCTTCCTTCGGGAGAATGGAGAGCCAGGTTCCCTCAGCCTAGCTGGAATCATTACCTCTGCCCTCTGCGCACTCTGCAGGTTTAAAAATTTTATTTTTAAAAACCTTTTAAATGTGGAGCTTCTGGAAGTGGAACTGAGAAAATGAAGGGGAAAGATAAAAGTTGTAGGTGAACAGAAGAAAATTGCTGTTTGTTTTTTTCTTCTAGGCGCAACCTGGTGATGGAGGGGGCGGCGGCCAGTGCTGGAGAGCAGTTGGTAGACCTAACCTCTCGGGATGGGGCATGGTTTCTGGAGGAGCTCTGCAGTATGATTGGAAATGTCAGTGCCCTGGCAACACTGTTACAACGCTGCCCACTCCTGCCCCATGACCTCGAGCTGCCTGCACCCTCAGCAACTACCCAGGCTGTTTACCTGGCCAACGCTGTGTACACCTGCTTGCAGGTAAGTGCACCCCTAAAAAACAGCCTACATGAGAAGCTTCTTACAATTTAACAAAATGTTTTTGTTTTTATGGGTATTTAAATGTGGCTGTTAGTACGTTCCACTGGGGAAAAATACAGAAATATTTGATCCGGTCTCCTTGTTCACTGTAGGAACTGAACACCAACTTCCGTCAGATCATCTTTCCAGAGGCTCTGCGCTGTATGGTAAAAGGAGAGCCCACCCTGGAGTCCATGTTGGCAGAGCTGGAGCAACTGGTAGAGCAGAGCTCTGATGGTCTTGGACTGCACGGTTTGGCCGACAGTCTTAAGGCCACCACAGGCCTGGACCACGATGGGCACAATCACTGCCTCCAAATCACCAGGTAACTAGTTGCTAGGGTGGTGTATTTAATTCTACTTGTCATGAATTTGAGCAGACACAGCATTGGCTTAACTGATTTACAAACCTGCAAAAGCTTAAAATCCAAAGCATGGCTGATATATAAAAAATCTTTTGTGCTCAGGATGCTGCGTGCTCAGTACTCTGAGCTGATCCAGCCTCGCAGCATGGATGGACCAGCCCAGGACACACCAAAGATGTCTGCGGGTCAAATGTTGTTGGTGGCCTTTGATGGCATGTTCACGCAGCTAGAGACTGCCTTTGGGCAGCTCACAGAGAAGGTAGCACCGAAGTTATTCTCCAGATGTAATACATGTAATGATAGGCTTTAAATGCCATACAGTATGTTTCTGCCCTATATCAGGTCTGTTTAATATTTGGGGGATTTAAGCTGCCTATTTTTATTGATTTTCCATCATTTTTCATCCAATCTTAAGAAACATCTTAAAGTACATTTAAATGAAAACAATCCCTGATGCTTAGACCTGGTCGGGACTAAGGGCTATCAATACACCAGCAGAAACCCTGTTGTGGGAGTGGACAGGTGTGGCAAAAAGTACTGCTGGTGCAAGAAGAGACAGTAGTTTTGTCCAGTGGTAAACATTTTGTGGTTTTCCTTAAGCCACAAGTCAACATTATTTCTGTTAGCATAATTTCCTGGTTGGATGGAATAAAGGTATATGGTTAATATAAAAAAAACTCCTCTGCTCCTCATTATTCTCAGCTTAGTTCCTTGGAGGTGCCGCCTGCGTGGAGGAAAGTGGATGTTCTGAGGGACGCTCGGGCCACACAGCTCCACTTTTTTGACAACCTGAATCAGCGGCAGCTGATGGAAGAGGTATTCTTCCTAAAGAGACTGCAAACCATCACGGAATTCTTCAGGCTGTGTGCCTCCTTTGCTCAGACTCTGTCTGGTAAGAACACTTCACTGCCATGTAGTAGTTAAGGACTCAGGATGAATCCATTCAGTTTTTTTCAGACCAATTACAAGGAGTATTTCCTAGGCAGAATTTTTACAAAATTGAAGCTTGGTCAATTATATCTGTGGATGGTGGCTTTAAGAATTGAAATGTCATATTTATGGTCCAAAACCATCAGTGTTGGAGGTTTTTTATCCTGCTATCTGACAAGTATCTGACATTTTGTGTGTTCAGGTACATGTCCCCCAACTGAGGACCTGTTAACTACAAATGGACCAGTTGGTTTGGGGAAGCCGCTGTACCAGCGGCCCAGTGCAACAGGATCAGGTGTGACAGTGGTTAATGAGGAACAGATGACCCACCCTATCAAGGCCTTCACAGCTGAGTTTGTTCGACAGATGCTCATGGGTCTGCCCAGCCAAGCTCTTGGTCTTGCCCTCTGCAGCACCCTGTCAGCCCTTGGCCTGGACGTTGTCTCCCAGATGGAGGCAAAAGACTTTGGTGCAGAGAGTAAGGTACGACAATTGTTTGTGTATCTAAATAAATTACTTTGTTTTAATTTGACATGTTCTTGTACCAGTTAGATTTTTGGTGAGCAGGGGCCAGTGTTTGGTTTGGATGAATATATCTACAACAAATTTAACCTATAAAGTGCAATTTAAAGTGCCATGCACAAATAGGAACCATCAGTTGGGGTTTGGCCAAATTATACATGTTCTTGTTGCACGGATTTCTTCTGAAGTCTTTTACAAAACAGGGCAGTCACTAAATAACAACACAGCCTTCTTTAGTGGTTGCTGGCCGATCAATTCATAAATCATATTTGAGAAGTAGACCAAAAACTGTAGGCCTATGTGCAGTTGCATACCCTGATCATTTAATAGCATAGTAATGTTTGTTCATTTGAAGGTTGCAAGCGGAGGCATGCATTATCTGACACCATCAGCCTCTTTTTTTTTCAAATTGCAGCTGCATCTACAGCTTATTGCTTAGGCTAACAAAAATCTGAGGGACATTTCTTTAATTGAAGAAGAGTAGCCTATAGGCTGTAATGTTTTAGTAATTTTCACATAAAAGACCTTTTAGGATAAGGTGAAGGCAAACTTATTCCAACAGAGTACATATTTGGTCCACAAATATCACAAAATAATAATAACAATAAAGCTACTGCCTATCGTTACGTAGGCTATTGCTTAAATAGCCTATACAAAGATTAATAAAGTTTTGGCTATAACACCTTTTTAAGCTCTGGAACAATGGAAAAATAAATTGCAAAAATGACAACAATCATAAAATAATTCTGCTTCTTGCCATGACTAAAGATGCCATTTAGTTTTTTACTATTGTGCAAAAATGAAGTTATTTTACCTTTTTTAAACTAACAGCTTCAAAATCATTTTTATGGTACACATACTTGTTGTAGGGAGAACAGCACCTCTTTCATTCCCACTCCACACCCTGAACATGTGTTCTTGCACTATGTAAGCTGGGTTGAGTGGGTACCTTTATCACGCAAGAAGTGCTTAGCGCTTTACAGCACTATGTCACACATGGGTCTAGCTTGGTATTCTCCATAAAGGAGAAAAAGAGTGACCAAGCAAGAGGCCAGACCAGTAAATCTCTGGCTTTTAGTCGTTGGTGAGAGCTTCGCAAAATAAAAGGCTGCAAGGCAGATGCAGAGTTTGCCTTCTTGCTGCTGGACTAGTAAGTAATATTAGGTGGCTTGCTATGTCTTAATTTATTGCACTTGCTTGATGTTTGGCTGTGTTAGCAAGGTTGTCAATTCGCTGGTTTTTTATCATAATCCAAGAAATCCATAATAACTCATTTTAGGTAGTTGTTATCATGCTGATGATCACTTTGGTTTTAATTAGTTATTTGAAGCTATAAAAGCGGGGTGTCACGTCATGATTGACAACTGTGAATGTACTCGTAATTGGCTCAGGTGGCTGGATAGGTGGTAACTTGATTCCACTGCGGATCGCTACTGTGCAGACTCCAAATTACATTGCCAGCAGAAGTTGGCAGCTCCCAAATCCGCAGTATTTTGGCTACTTTTGTTTACAATTGGAGGAAGTAGAGACGTGTTGTCCATCTTTATATACAGTCTATAGTTACGATGATGAGAAAGCTTTCCCAACAGTGAAAATAATACTTTGTGCAATAGATTAGGTTTTAACAGCTATGTGATTTCTGAATTCTATCCCCAGTGGCTTTAAATAACCAAATTATTATTAAGGTTTCCTTTTCAGAATTGTCATAATATTGCTTAAAGGATCTATGGGTGCAATTTCTACTTCCACGTCACAGAGACAAGGACATATCTGTAACAATTCTGAATGTTTTTCAGTGAAAAACATTTTTAGGGGCAAAATATTTTCTTTCTTTCTTTCTTTTTTTTTTTTTAAAGAAATACCATTGATGAAAAATTAAACAGAGTATGCATAAGAAGCAGTGGCAAACTGACTTGAAGATTGCTAAAGAATTTATTGAATTTATGGATTACAAGAATTAGCTCAATTTTAAGATATATGGCAAATTAGGCTTAACAGTTAGGCCACATGCAGTCAGCTTTTGTTTTAGCTTGTTTGTAACACTTTTCAATGTCACGTCTGATATGTTCTACAGATATCAATATTGAAACTGAAATGTGTTCTGTTCCTAGTCTGATGTCAATATAACTATCAACATGGAGCCGAAATAAACTCGCTGCTAAGGTCGGTGGTGTGGCCCGTCCATTAATGTTGTGCAGCAGAAATACAGAAAGCAGAAGAGAGGCATGGAGAGAAGAGGCTGCATGTGCCACTATAAATTGTACCAATATAACCAGTTCCAGGTCAAGTTTATCTTGACCTAAACCACTGTCTGCCCTGGCTCTGAAGGTGTCTTTGGATGACCTGTGTAAGAAGGCAATGGAGCAGAGCCTGGCGTCAGGCCACATCTCCCAGCTGCTGCTGAAGAGAACCACAGTGCTGGCCTCCTCCTACGACACGGCCTGGAAGAAAGTGGACCTGCTGAGGAGGTTGGAAGCCAACTTAGATGCCACCAAGGCCAGCCTGCAGAGGAGCCAGCTGCACATTGCCATGTTTCAGGTATGTGCGTGGGCATGTGAGTGATAAGCTGCATTCATATCCTATTCAAAGAATAGAGTGACATTTAAAGCAGTCACGTTTAACTTCTACCACTGTTATCATGGACGGCCAACGTTGGTCGAATGTACCCTAGATAACTGGCACCCACAAAAAATGCCTACCACTTGAATATTACTACCACTTGAAGGTTAAGGACTTTTATTTTTTTGCTAAGTGCGTGACAGAGGCTCATATTGACAGGCATGTAATAAAGGATATGGATTAGAAGAATTTTTTTTTTTGTGCTGATTTTTCCACAATGTGTTTCTGTGTCCACTATCAGTGGCAGCATGAGGATGTTTTGGGCCCCAGTAATCAGCCAAGTGTTAGCATTCCTCCTCGCTCCATTATCCTCAGCAACATGAAGAAGAAGCTGTACAAGCTGAGTCAAGACGAGGGAGCCATAGTCGCCATTCAGGTCAGTATTGCACCACATGCACCACCCTGTGTTTAATCCCACAGTAACTAATCAATCGGTTAATGTCCTTATTCAGATACCGAACTATACAGGAGTTTTGGACAGTTCATGCCATGTTTCATCATGTGCGTTATTGTATCAAATTAGTTACTTACATTGGTGAAAAATAAAGCTACGTTCAAACATATCAAATATTGCAGGCCAAGACTCTGATAGTTATAGATATGACCAAAACATGTGCATATAGTCAGCAGGTCTGTGTTTACATCCGTTGCATGTATCCGTTCTGTCAGGGTGTGTACAAGGCCTAGTATATGTCCCCATTGTTCATCTGACATGGTTATTCTGAAGTCCTGGTCGCAGATGACCTTTAGGGAGTCTAAACAGCTTCGGTTTACCTTGAAAATGTAACCATATTTGATAGAAGTGAGACCCTTTTAGCCTAGTATTAATTGATAGAAAAGAGTTTATCATGGAAATTGGGGTATTTAATTTGATATTATAGTTTCTTATCTGGAAGAAGTGGAACAAGTGAGTTTAAGGAAAGTTGATTTTGCTGATCAATCTGCAAACATCAGCAGCAGCAGCAGACCTTTGGAATTATACAATTCTGTATTGTAGTCATCAGGTCCAGGTGATTTACTACTTTAGACTAAATTTAGACTTGTGAGGTAAATCTTCAAAAGTTAGAGGGTTTTCTACCATAGGGAAAGTTGATTTATATGATGTGGGGGCATAATCGGAGAGGATTATACTATGGTAGTCACGAGAGAGTATTGCGTTGTAGTTTATTGTCAAGAAGAAATCTATCTGAGAATAAGTGTGTTGGACAAGCGAACAGAAAGAAGACTTTACTGGGATGAATTTTGCTCTAGGGGTCTATCAAGCCCAGCTGGTCTGTGTGGAAATTTTTTAATGTTTACACAGACGTAGATTAGTGGATAATTTACGAGTTCTGTGTTCTGAACTTGATTGAAGTGACCTCCAATATTATCATTGAGATTAGGTATGGAGAACAAAAATGTGGATATTAATTTATCGTCATCCCAAATTGGAGCATACCCACAGGGGTGTACTGTAATCTTCATTATACTGTAAGGTATTGGCCACTATGATGGCACTGTCCCTGAAAAAGAAACCAAACAAAATATCCTGAATGCTGTAAAGGGGATGACAGATGGCGATTGTCTGCAGACCAGGGTCGTAGCCAGGATGTTAGAAACACGGAGGTCATGAGTTCCACCACTCTCAGAAAATAGACTAAAATAAGATAAAATAAATTATCTTCAATGTTTTTAATAATTTTGATTTTTTACATTTTATATGTTCAGTTAACTTGTTCAGTTATGTTTTGATAATTTTATTTCACAACATAGTTTCTTATTTATTTATTTTGTCGCCCTAAAAGTAGTTATGATTTGACTGAAAAACTTAAAATAAAAATTTCAGAGAACATAAGTCGATATTTGTTGTTTGACTGCTGTGTCTCCAGGAGAAGCTGGCGTCGCTGGAGGCTAGCATTGAGCAGCGTCTCAAGTGGGCTGGTGGAGCCAACCCAGCACTAGCCCCTGTACTGCAGGACTTTGAGATGACCATCAGGGAGAGACGCGCCATGGTGGCTAGAGAGAACCAGCGCACCAGTCAGGTAACACCACTGCCTTGATCATGATCAGGTGCCAATTTGTGAAACTAAAGTGACTTAACTACCAGTGTTAAAGATAATCCCAATAATCCTTGCTGTCTTTATCCAGGTCACCTTCTTGTGCTCTACCATCCTGAACTTTGAAGGCCTTCGGACCCGATCACCCGAGGCCCTTAACATGGATGCAGCGCTGTTTGAGCTGCTGAAGCGCTGTCAGCAAACCTGTTCCTATGCTGCCCAGTATAGCAGCACAGTGTCTCCACTGGAGCTCCAACTACTGCACAGACTGGTGGGTTTGACCTCTGACCTCTAGAGTCTATATTCCTGTCAAAAATAAGGCATTACTTTTTAACACAAATATAGAATGACAGCGTAGTTTTAAATAATGATTCAATAGATTAATCATAAAAGGGCTTTGTCTCTGTTACATACATTTCAGTGCATAGCTACCTACTGTAACTCCTAAAAAACTTTCTTTGCATTAGCATATTACACTAGGTTTCCATATCAGGTCTGTTTTTTAAAGGTGCCTTGTGGAGTTTTCTTCAAAACAAAGTTATGTTTACATTTACATTGTGTATCAATGAGGTTTAAAGTGGCCATATTATATCATATGTGTAATACAGCTGGATGTGCATGTAAAATGTCTGCAAAGTTACAAAGCCCAACATCCATGCCCAAAGAGTTATTCTCTCTAATAGAACACACTGCTTCTGAACTGCCTGAAACATCTGTTACTTATCTGTCACTATGTAACACAGCACCATCTCAGGCTAGGTTACTATCCTCCAGGTGTAGTGGTATTGGTCTCCGACAGCGGCATCAAATACTTGGGCCTTAATACAAATGTGTACAAATCAGAGAGATGATACTCAACTTTGGCTATCAAAAATAATCAATATTTATATTAAATAACAGAATTGACCTAGTATTAAATTCACCTCGGAGCACCACCCTTGAAAAAGGAAAAAAGATTGCCAATTAATTAATTCAGTCTGTCTAAAGGTTGTTGGAGTTCTTGACTCATCTACAGCTACTAGACATACAAATAAATGAATAAAAACCAGGAATAAATCAAATGAATACAGCAATGAACAATTAATACATTTGTTGTATTAATAATTTATCAAATGAAGACCATTTTGTGCCAGATGACCCAGTGAATGATTATCTTGGCAAGCTGCGTTAGCTCGTTTAAACACAGGAAACCAGTAAGTTAATAAAACATTGACCAGTGAAAACACGTTATTGAGAAGCAGAGGGAAATATTATGATTATTTTCCATGGTGATATTGAAGGGAGATCCTATTTCTGACCTAACAATAAATTAACTTTTAGTAATCTATAGCATCAACCCCAGTGCCACAGGAAAAGTAAAGCTTCACCTGGTGATTCAGGCATTTTCAGGGCGCTTTCAAACCCACGTAGCAATTTGACTTCAATCTGAGGTTTCTCTTTCTCTCTCAGCAGGCAGAGGAATGATAGGGGGCAGGAGAGAGAGCAGGAGAAAGGAGAACATACCATAGAACAGTACAGATCTACATAGCGATGTAAAGTAATAGATGTCGTAATGGTATTGATGCCATCATTAATTAAAATGTTAATAGCAATACTAATAATGAGAGCAGTAACAATAATAGCAACAACAGCAGTTGAGCAGGAACACCACAACCACAGATCCAGACTCTACAGCGCCGCAGGCAGAAACACGTGCAGAAAGCTTTAGAAGGAGAGAGAGAATGGACACAGTACATTCCTCACAGTAGCAGAAGATACTCTGGTTACTGAGGAGTTTTTTCAACTAAATAAGCAAGTTACTTTAATTCAATTTTCAGTTCAGTTTTATTTATATAGCGCCATATCATAACAAAGTTATATCAGGGCACTCTTTCGCATGGAGCAGATCGGGACCAACTTCCACACCTTATAAGATCAGTAATTCTTTCACTTATGTTATCAAATGAACTTGCAGGATAAAGTCTATTCCAGGCATTATGGTAAGTGTCACTTTATATACTATTGATTACTGTAGTGTCTTTTTACCAGAAATAATTCCTACTTTCCATTCTGCTAGTGTTTACATTAGTGTTTACAGAGTAAATACTATCCTAACATTATATGATGGATATAAATAATGTTAGCAGTATTTACCAAAGGAAAATATCACAGAAAACTTTAATCTAGATTGCCAATGTTAAATTCTCCCGGATTTCGAATCATATTCCTTCAGACATGCGGTAGAAAAGTTTTTGGTTTGGAAGCGGTTATTGAAGTCATATTCACTGTAGAAGTGCAGCTTCTACCTCAGTGATTGCCTGGCTGCAAAAACACTAGCACATGGTGGGCGGTGCCTGCTCTGAGAAGACCAGACTGGGCTTTTTAGGAGAGGGCCTTAAAGAGACGGGAGCTTAAATGGAGTGTTTCAGAGAGAGGGTGAACAGATTTGCTGCAGCAATGTACAGTATTAGAAAAGTAATGTACATGCCTGAGACAAACAAAATAGGGATCCACTAATTTAAAAAACTGCTCCATACAGGGTTAATACAAAGTCTGTAAAGTTTGGAAAGTGCTTCATTTTAAACATTATGTTTTCAAGGCTGGAATATACTCTAATTTAAATATATATCTTGAAAAATGTTTAGTTTTTAAACATAATCTGTTTTTTTATCTACACAATCACTCAATCTCGTCATATTTGATTGTTGTCTCATATTTGATTGTTGTCTAGAGATGTTTTTAAAATGTTTTTGATCACTACAGAGTCCAGTGCTGGACCTGCCCATAGGCAGTCCCGATTGGCTCAGCTTAGCCCAGAGGCAGCTGGAGGACGAGCTGAGCGTTGAGCAGAGGACTCAAGAGGAGCGAGAGCAGCAGTTGGAGTCCTGTGGAGAGACACTGCATCTTCTGGTCGACTCCATTAAGACCATTCTGTCCAACCACAACCGCCAATTGGCTGACGTCAAGCACCTGCTAAGAGCCATGGCTAAGGTACAAGGCCCAGCTACTTAACACATGCACATCATTTTTTGTACATTTGCAGTGTAACACAAAAAGTTAAGCGGTAAATGTCTTTATGAAGTTATCTTCTGTTAATTCTGTCATACAGGATGAAGAGGCAGCGTTAGCAGATGGTGAGGAGGTGGCATATGAGGGCAGCGTGCGTCACTTCCTGTTGGAGTACAAAGCGTGGCAGGACAACATCCAGCTGGTGTTATTCACTGTGGTCCAGGCCACTGGGCAGCCACGCAACCAGGAGCAGCTTGAATTGCTGGAGGAGATTCCTGCTACCCTGAAAGAACTGCATTCCCAGAGCCAAAGGTATTTACACTCTCATAAACACGTAATTTCACTGTATAAATTATATAGTATTATTTAGTCATATTAATATTAATTTTGTGCATCACTACAGTGTGTATAATGGCCTGGTCGGCTTTGCCTCCCCGCTGGTGACAGACAGAGACAGTGAATGTGCCAGTCCTGTTTCTACAGCAGCACAGACAAGCTTTGCAGCAGGTACATCTTTACAGGAATATACACAATTTCCTTACATTTGTAGTCAAGAAAGGTGGCTATAAAAATGGTGCAGCTTCCTTCTCGGCTTAGAACTGCAGCTGACTTCTGTTACAAAGAATTCCAGTGGTGAGCGCTTTTACAGCAGAAAAAAATATCAAAACGTCCATAGAAATGTTTTATACTGTAGGTGTGGTTTGACAGTTCTCTAGTCACATTTTAATACTTAAGTTCAATGTTTTGCCCAAGGACACTTTGCCATGTGGAGCAAGGGATCAAACCGCAGAGAACATGCAGTAGTACAGTACAGTTTTGCATAAGTAATGCAAGTAATAGTTGTGGTAACAGTATTGATGTTAATATAAAAAAAATAATAATAATAATAACAATAATAGCAGCAGCATCTGTTCAGCAGGAACACAGGGGTAGCAGGTAAAAACAAAGTTTATGATTGGCAATGTAGGGAACGAAGCGAGTGAATGAAATGCAAAGCTGATTTTCGTGGTAGTTACATTCTAGACCAGAAATAACCGTCAAACATTCAACAGATCATCTACTGTGGAGACAGGCACTCATTTTATTCTCCTTTCCCACCTTTGTGTGTCTCATTCAGATGTGGTGGAAACACAAGTAGGAATGTGGAAAAGTGATTCTCAGTTGCATATTCAGTTCCTAGGTTAGTGCTTATGGCTCCATATTTTCTGCAACAATTTGGTTCAAAAAGGGCATTTACTGAATGAATTCAAGCTGACCACTGCTACTGTTCTCTGCCATGGAGGAACTTTCAGAAGCTTTTTACAGCCACCCTTCAAGTGTACAAAGCATACATAACATAGCATAACAATACATATGCATTTCATTTATCTAATACTAATTTCTAATACAAAGTGTGTTTGTTAACTGTTTTGTCTTCCGCCATGTCATGTGGTTTGACATCAGCTGTTAGATGCAGTGGGGTGAAGACCCAACCAGACTCAATGTCTCAGAATGCACGCAAGGCTCTGCCACGTAACCTGGGAACCCCCACTGATACCCCACCCAGCACTTTGCTGATGAACAGCAAAGGCCTCAACCCCAGCCCCAAGAGGGCCATACGAGACCCCAAAACAGGACGAGGTACTGTTCTTCACTGTCTTCACAATGACTGCTCACAGCTCTGTGGTTGGTGAATCAACCTTAGGATATACCCACATGTGACTTGTAAGCATCTCGTGACCTTAAAGGACAATTTATGTATTTTTTTAACTTGACCCTATGTTTACATATTTTGTAGTGTACATGACTAATAGGTAGCCTACAAAGGCTTTGGAGCTGGTCCAGTAGATTGCCTCAGCAGGCAGCGACGAAATGGGCTATAATGCTGGGACTCATGTTTCCATCATTGTCTTCCTGCAACAACTCACCTCTCGCGAGATTTCAGAGTGAGACTTTTCCTTTAGTGAGACTTCTGTTGCTGGTTAAACAAAAAGGTTCTTACTCTTTAACAAAGAACATTTGTACCAAAATATGTTTATAAAATTAAATAAAATAGGTTCCATGTTTAAGATGCACAATGCTCTGACCTTGAATAGTGGACAATTTGATCTAAGGAGTCTGATTTGACTGCTGATCTCAGTCAAATTGGCTGAAAATGGGTGCTTATAAAACAAAGAATCATTCCATTTGGGCTATATAGGGCTGAATGTCAGATTTTACACAGAATTGCTTGATTTCCCACAATAAATCATGATATAGTTGAGGTTACTAATAGGCAGACCACGATCCGGACCCAGATGCCGTCTTATCAAAGAAGACAAATTGAGTTATTATATTTTGACGTGTTTTTCTGTTTTAACTGGCACAGTTTTTATAGCTTTTATATGGCAATGATTTATTGCTTGGGTTATATTGATTGTGGTGGAATCCTCACTGCACTTCTCTGAACCAGCTGCTTGCTGTGTTGCAGCTGTCCAGGAGAGGAACTCATACGCAGTCAGTGTGTGGAAGAGAGTGAAAGCCAAACTGGAGGGTAGAGACATCGATCCCAACAGGAGGATGAGCGTCACAGAGCAGGTAACATTTAAGACACACTGGCTCTCATGGGGGAATTAGGCCTGATTAGTTTTCATGTTTAAATACAACCATCCCATTATCCATCTAAGCTAGAATAAATAGAGTACACTGAAAATATGTACGTAACATTTTAATACTTGCTGTATATTACATATATTTATATTTTTATAAATATTTTTTATTTTATAAACGTTATCCCTTCATATTTTTTGCTCTCATTAGGGTTCATACCTGGAAGAAGTAGAACACAGTTTATACTACTTTCTTAATAAAACTAGACTTCAAATTTGGAATGGCTACGGCGTGACGATTTACTTGAAATTTGACATGCAAAAAAAAAGCCTCCTTGACCATAAAAGTCATGATGGAAAGTGCCAAGATGTTGTTGCTGTTTAGTTTTTTTGCTAATTGGCATAACGTCAAACAGTAATTTTGGGGTAAATTTGCTACCTAGTCTTGTGGGACTATAAATGGGCAAGATCAATCCAAAATCATGACCACCATCAGAGAGAGCAGGAGGAAGGAGAACATACAGTAGTACAGTACAGATCTACATAACGATGTAAAGTAATAGATGTGCAGTGTTGGGAGTAACTAGTTACATGTAACGGCATTACGTAATTAAATGTAAAAATAAATGTAACTTTAATCCGTTACAGTTCCTAAGAAAAATATGTAATTAAATTACTGTTACTAATCAAAATGTTGGTGATTACTAGGGCTGCAACTAACAACTATTTTGATAATCGATTAATCTGTCGATTATTTCTGCAATTAATCGATGAATCAGATAAAAGTTTTTATTCCAAAAATACGGAAGCCGAGAGTGGCCATGCTTGCAATCTTTTTTTTTTATGCCGTTATCTCGAGTTCACGAGTCAATTTTTCCGTTATCTTGAGAAAACGAGATTTGTTATTTCGAGATCACGACTTAATTATTCCGTTATATCGAGATCACGGGATGATTACACAATTGAGCCTTCGAGATCACTGCCATGACTGTCGTCGAGGATTCATAACTGGAGAAACAGCAAGCTCAATTTGCGACTGACCACTAAAATAAGCCCAAATTAAAATGAACGTTACAGTATCGCCAGCTTGTGTATGACTAAATATGAAGTATAACATAATATTGCTGTTCCAAACAGAACTGTGCAATCATGTAGAATACGTATGTAATTTAAAAAACACACATTTCTAATAAATATAGTGGATTGGTTTGAAATTTGATTCCTAAATATCGTTTATTAGATTATCAGTGTGTTTTCCCAGCGGTCTGTTCTCAAACTGTCTCAGCTCGTTTTCTCGAGATAACGTAATAATTGAGTCGTGATCTCGAGATAACAAAGCTCGTTTTCTCGAGATAACAGAATAGTTAAGTCGTGATCTCGAGATAACGGCATTAAAAAATTATTGCAAGCATGGCCGCTCTCGGCTTCCGTACAAAAACACTGTTCCTCTCTTCCTAACAACTTAAATATAAGCTATACAACATGTTAAGATATGTTTAATTTGACCCAAAACATTATTTTTAGGTTACTTGGAATGGACCTGAGCTGTTATTATTTATTATTATAAATAATAATAAATTATAAAAATGTAAATCAAAAACAAAGTGTAACCTGTTATACATAATAATAATAATAATAACCAATAATAAATGAAGTGTTAACAGGCTTTGCTACATCAAATAGCTTTAACAACAGGCCATGGACTATGAAGGTAGATTGTTTCTACAGTGACACTTTCTCGCGCACTGTCGTTCTCTTTCTAAACAAACTTTCAATTCAATTCAATTTTATTTGTATAGCGCCATATCATAACAAAGTTATCTCGGGGCACTCTATCGCATGGAGCAGGTCGAGACCAACTTCCACACACACGGACCCAACGATCCCACCATGAGCAGCACTTGGCCACAATGGCAAGGAAAAACTCCCTTTAACAGGTAGAAACCTCGAGCAGAACCAGGCTCTAGGTGGGCGCTCATCTGCCTCGACCGGTTGGGTTGAAAAGGGGGGGTGGGGGTGAGAGCAGGAGGAAGGACAACATACAGTAGTAACTTTGCATTGCAATGCTAAAATGTTAGCATGTCCACATGCTAACATGACCGTGGTGCTCCCGTGCCATGGAAGTCCATTTTTACCGAGTTTGCAGGTTACACACTTTTTACTGTTATTTAAAGTAAAGTGCTCCCACGCTGTTGAAGATTTTTGTCGAACGCTTTTCTCTGTCTCCGCCATTTTTTTGAATGTTTTCTTTAAGTGACGTAGCCAGCTCCGCGACACAGCGTGTAATGACGCAGACCCAACGAATCGATAAGGACATTCGTTGCCAACGCTTTTTGTAATCGATTTTTATCAATTCGTTGTTGCAGCCCTAGTGATTACAAAGGGTAAAAGGATTATTCATTCTATTAATTTGTCCGAACAGCAACACCTTTCAGTGCTGGAGATTCAAAAATACTTTCTTCCTGAAAACAGAAACAGGCTCTAACATTACTGTACAGTGTAAAGTTTGTTTACCAGTGGTGAAAATGCTGTAAACATCAAAATGCTCGATGTCAAACCTGAGGAAACATCTACAGGTCAGTTCCTGTAACCGCAGTCAGTCACAAAATAAAGTATCCTTGGCCGACCTCTCGTCTCACCACGTAATGTAGCTCTATATTTAGCTTGCTGTCCGTCTAGTAGCTGTACATTTAGGTTTAATCTCCATTAATGACAGATTTATTGCTAGCTAGTAGCTAGCTAACAGACGCCTTTAGCAGAGCCGCACCTCCATTTATAAAC
>JAVQJD010102552.1:0-10201 GCA_036023655.1 Nannoperca australis | reverse complement strand
CTTCGCTATTGGTTTATCCCCTCGAGGCTCCGCCTCGGCACCTGAGTCAAAGTTCAATGTACTCATCCTCCAATCAGGGGGTAGTATCCTCCCCCTATATAACCCTAGTCTGTGCATTGCTCGTTTCCCTTGAAAACTCAGCAACCACCCTGGGACCAGCTGGGCTGGCAGTTAGAGGGCCACGCATGTACTCATAGAACTGGGGTTACATTAGGTAACCTACATTTCTATGTCGTACATGCTATTGGTTTAAAACCCAAGGCGAATCCCGTAGGGATAAGATGTACCCCAGCTGGGCCCTGCCCCGCCGACAGGCCAATTCCCAATCCTGCATCCGGTAGGTCCGCTTTGGGCATCTTCGCCAAGGTGCCACCCACCAGTCTGCCGGGTCACTACCTGGACCCTAGAGTCAGGTGGACCCCACTGCCGTAACCACGGTCGGTGCCAGCACCTGTGCACAAAGCACAGAGTGTGCCACCGACCCTGAGGTCATGTCCCGAAGATACGACTGCACAAACGTCGACTCAGACGACCACGAGGGCGCCAGACAGATGTCCGACATGGAAACGCCTTGAAACAGTGCAGTGGATGCAGAAATGCTACATGTAGAATTTGCACGTAGCCCCCCCCACGACATAGAAGTTAAAATAAGTCAACATTGTCTTTTTGACCCGTCCATCCACCCCGTCCAACGCAGGCTTTAAGCTTTTTATTTTTCCTTCACCTCACTTTCTTTTCTTTTAGCCTCACCACTACTGCCACTAGAGGTTAACAGTAATGGTAAATATCAGTTGTAAAAAGCTGTTTAAACAAACGAGCACTATGGCCGTATCTTTTGGGGGGATGGTCTATTATTATTATTTGATCCTTGCTCTCCATTTTCCAAAACACAGAGGGCCAGATGTTTTCAGGCTTTTGTACCTGTTTATTTTTGTGACACATTATGTCCCAAACCCATTTTTTGTCGCAGCAGGAGGGTATCATAGTTTGCGTGTAATTTGTGCAGGAGTTTCGTTGCTCCTCATTGTGCATGCATTTCAGGGAGGATCACGCAAATAACAGGATGAAACGTGTTATGAAAGGTTAATTATGTATTCCACAGGATTTCCTAAGGTCATGCTATTAGCGACTGTCAGTTTTGCAGGGGAAATCCTGTGTCTCTGAAGACCAGGTGTACACACAGCACACAAGTTACAAGGAAGGCTGTAGTGGAAGTGCATTAAATATAGGCTTGTATAATAATACTACTACTACTAATAATAATAATAATATTAATAAATTATTAGAAACAACAATGAAGCAATTAGTATTTACTGTAATGCAGACAAATTGAGTGATTTAACAGTTCATTGATGGTAAAGTTACAGGTTTTTAAAGAAATGTAAGTTTATGTTTGGTTCTATTTACCTCCATATTAACATTCATATCAACACCATCAGTTGTCAAGATTTTGTCTGAGTGGTCCCACTGTGTCAAACCCCTGCTGGGGAGTGAAGAACATGTGTGTGCATTATTGAACCGACTTTACTAGTACCAACAGTGGGACCTGAACTGAATGTCTTTCTTTTATCTGGCAGGGCCGCAGTCAGAACAAAGGTCCTACATACAGTTCAAACAGTCATTCATTAATTATGAAATCCATCCTGGTCTGATGTCATCCACTGGGTTGGGCAGCCTTGCCTCTGGGTTTGCAGAGAGTTAACAGCGGCAGCAGCAGCTCAAATATCTTGTGACATACATGTGTTGGAGTCTGTCAGGCTACATGTGGTGGTGGAGTCAAAGGGACAAGAGCAGAGGACAACACAGCGTCAGCCTCCATTTGTTCAACTGCTCACACGATGAAGTGGCTCAGAGGACGCAAACACACGCACACATACCACAGTGATGTGTCAAAGCTTCCAGCAACATGTACAAATATTAAAAGAAAACAATATATATTAATAAAAAACATTATATTTAACAATTTTAATACTTAGTATTTCAAACAAGAATATAAAACCACGTTGAATCATATTTTTAAGTTTTTGAAATTGTATTCACATAAAAAACATTAAAACAAATGTTCCCATCCTGCCTGTAATGTGAAAAATATCTTAAAGGACCTACTTTTTATTAAGTAACAGTTTGTAATGTGTAATCAATGCCTTTATTAATGGCTAATATATGATTACCTAATACTTGGTGCTTAATGCTAAGGTTGTAAAAAAAACATTTGATTGCTTATCAAAATCCATTTCCAAGTGTTCATTAATGTGTTGTTATCACAATTATCAAACATAGAGTAAAAACCACTCACTCTTCTTTTTGTCTTATAACTATGGTCTATAAAGCATACATGACTAATTAACCATTAATGAGGCCAATAATAAATTTGGTGTTATTCGAAACTCTTTGGTGGGGGTCAGATGATGACATGTCAAACAGAACAAACCTGGTGTTTGATTGATGACAGCTCATCACTCAGTGTACTGGAGCAGCTCTGTTAGCTGGGGCCGCAGCCTCCTGACTTATGGCTGCCATCTCCTGCTTTAATGCATATTGTTTTAGTGGTATATTTGCTTAGGAGGGCTTATACTGGCTTCTCCAGTTAATATGAGGAAGTGTGTTTGTGTGTGGGCGTGTGTGGGCTGGGGGCATTGACCTGGAGGCTGTAGCAGAGCCTTGCCAACACAAACTGACTCACTTCTTGGAATCTTTAAATTTGACAAAATAAATCAGAGCAGAGAGCAGAGGCCTGCCAATCTACTGAAACACTAGACACGTGGGTACACACACACACTCACACACACACACACACACACACACATATGGGTGTATGTGTGTATGTATGTGTGCATTCTTATTTGGTGAATTCCCCATGTATACAGCATGCAGCTGTAGATACAAACTGTGTGTGTATGTGTGCGTGTGTGTGTTGATTTGTGTAAGTGAGAGCAGCCTTTATGGTTTGATTTAGTATTCTATGGTCTGTTGCCAGGAAGCTGCAGCTGCAAGGTTTACCAGCATGTTTTGACTCCTCTTTAGATTTGCTTCTATGTTCAATCACCAGCCAGCCTATGTTAGAAATAATTCCTGAACAATCAAATATTTTGACATTTGGATGGCTAACAAGAAACAAAAGCTACAGATGTATATTACATTACAATGTGTGTTGTTGTTGCTGTAAGCACAATAAAGAGCAGCTTTTTGTGTGAAATTTAAAGAAACTAACTGTCATCCATATTGCAAAACCTGGACTGGACTGAAACAGAGTGTCTACTTGTGTCTGACAGGTCCATTATCAGTACTCCCAGCATGGTAGAATGAGCTGAAACATTACTTTGTCAAGTTACTCCAATTTTCCATTTGTAATGGACTTTAAACGTTTGGCTAGAATTGCATGTTTTGGCTGGAGGTGGTGAGGGAGCTGGCCTCTGGCCTGGAAGCTACAAGGTACAAGCTGCTGTCAGTCGTGTCCAGCTTAAGTGAAAGTCTGAAGAGGAAACTCACAGGGAAATTCACCAACCCATGTTTTAACAGTGCTCCAGTTAATGACAGGTAGTGTATGGCTATTTGCGAAGGTGGTGTGTTTTTGTGTGTTTCTGTGTCACTAAACCAACAAAATGATGTGTAAGTGTCATTGTAAGAAGGCCTCACCCATTACCTCACCCACTGGCTACTACACCTTGAGTGAGTTACATTATGTAAAGCAGGCAGAAAAGACTGAGGGTTGCCTGGCTTAATACACTGTACAGTCTCCCTTAATAATTTGTATCGCATTGCCACCAAGACTGTTAATATGTATTGTGCAATTACTGCTTTCCCAAAAAACAATACATTTGATAGATCAACACCAAAGCAGCTGACTTTATGTATTTCAAAGATCTTGTTAACTATGTTTCAGCTCCTCTCTTAAAGAAGTGAAACACTAACTAATACAATTAAAGCAGAATGTAAATTTCACATTTGTGTAGTTTATCTATCAGTCACATACACACACTCTCTCCTGTCAGACTCTTGAAAGTGTTAAGCATTATTCTTTCCAGCAGCTAGCATTTTCTGACTGTCTTTTTGAGCTTGGCAGATGATTCAGACCAGTCTTTTCTGCATTAATGACTTCGAGACTTGGGAGATGCTTTGAACTCTTTTGATGAATTTATTTTCTTTGTTGCATTTGGGACTATCTATAGCGTTGTGATGAAGGCCAGGCCTTGGTCATAAACTCTACAACAGTCTAAAGACTCAGTGAGTTGGAGTGAACTCCAGTTAGGTATCCAGCATCTAACTTTACTCTGTGAAAAGCACAATAATCTTTTACCAACACACTCTAAAACACAGTCTGTATGTGCAGTGAGTGTGTAATGTATGTGTGGAGCTGGAGGCGGGGTGTGTGGGTATTTTTTTCCCATGCTGTTTGCTTTAGAGTGGGTAATGTGGTCGTCAATCTCAGGGCCAAGGCAAAAACAAGTGTGGGCCAGCAATAAATTCTTTTTAAGAACTTTCTGGGCAGCAGCGACTGCAGACACAACACAACTTTTAAATGTTAATCATTTTCATTTCATGCTTTTTCAAAGTTACTTTGATGGGCACAAGTTAAGTCTCACAGTGGGCAGATTCAACCGCAGAGCATACAAGTGCACGTTTTGGGAAAAGAGGTTTTCTTAGCAGGTGGTCTGAATCAAAGCCTTTCACTCACAATACACCTCTCTGACCACTAGTGTACCACTATAATTTTGACCAAACCAAATTGTAAACATTTATAATAAGCATGTGACAAAATACTTAAAAATATTTAAAAACAAAAATATTTAAAGCTATGCCAGAGGCTCAAAGAAACTGAAATGTTCATTACACCCTCAATTACAACATTGTTGGGCACAAAAAATAACTACATACTGGTGATTAGCTGCTCTATGATCCTTACCAGTGCTGGTGCTTAAAAGTTTAAGTTTGCCTTGGGAAAACTGCAAAATAAAAAGTCATGGGATCATTGAAAGGAAATGTGTTTATCCCCTTGAGGGCATCAATATACTCTGCAAATTCCATAGTAATCTGCTTCCACGATTATGAAGTATCTTGTAATCCTGCTCATCCTGTTGGGAACATAAATGTTAATAAGTAAATATGAGGGCAATCTGCCCATCACATTTTGTTTTTTCTTGTGTAAAATGCGTAAACGTGGGTCTGATATTGGTCATTAAGAATCATTATCTGTGGACTATGAAAAAGCCATCAATGACTTTTAAATGTGGTTGGCCCAGATGTCTTCTGAACAGCAGAGCGGTCTTGAGAAGCCAGAAGCTGCTGTAGCTTTGGCAGTGTGGCAGGAGTTTGGGTAAGCTATGGAGAAGGACTTTAGGTTGGCCTCAAGGAAGTTCTGGCAAACTGTTAGATGACTCAGGAAGGGAAAGCAGGGCTTGGCCCAGGCTGTGCTCAGCAGGGGAGGGGAACTACTGACCCTGACTGGGGATATTGGCAAGCACTTTCTGTACCAGCTCTTTGTCTGGGTCATGGGAGTCTGCACATCCAGTCTTGGAGAAGGCTTATGTCTATGTACTCCTTGGGATTCCAGTGGGGGTTGTGCAGGTACTGGTGCCATTGCTATAATGTGTCCAGTCCGTATATTGCCGCTGTGTCAATATTCTCAGCAAAAAGTCAGACGGTTTCAGTGGGTTTGGAATCTGCCAGGGCATTGTCACTGGTTTTGTTCCCACCAGGGGGAGGAGAGTGTCTGGTTTGTTTCTCTTGGCTTCACCATGTGCCTTCAGCATCCAGGGATATGCTGAAATATCTCAACTATTGGATGGTTTATCGTTAAGACATTCATGGTCCCCAGATGATGAATCCTATTCAATTTAGTAATGCTCTAAACAAGTGCGGTGAAACTAGTGCCATCTCCAGGTAAAAGTTTTCACAGAAAAAAAAAAACAAGAATCTCCGTTTTGTCCTTAATTTTGTCTAGGAGTATTTAGGGGACGAAAAACAACAATCAGGTCATAGTCGGAGGATGACCGAAAAGACAATCTGATTTATTGACTGGTTATAATTATTCCACAATAATTCTAACAAAAACTACCACAGGTCATTCAAAAGTTAGAGAGAATTGGGGCCGGTGAGTTGCGCCAAACAAATGAAATTAATATAAAAAAACGGCTATCGCTTAGCCCATGTGCCCTGACCACAGGTGACCATGAGCCAACGACAGTACCTTTTCACGGTAGGCTGTGGGCACAACGACTTGGTGGGCGGAGTCCCAATTCACCTCCTCCGGCCTTACACTGGTCCATCGGTGCATCAACAAGCCATCGTCAAGCACATAAGCCCTTTTCACCTTGCTGGCATCGGCCTGACTGAGAATTGAAGAATAGCACTTGGTAAGAGACTTATCAATCTATTGAACCTTTATGAACTCCTCTCCCAGACAATTTATGCTGATGACTTCTGTGATTCAGTTTTTTCATTTAGTGCCACTATGACACTTTTTGTCCAAAATGAAACGCCTCACTATGGTTGGAGAAGTTGCCTGTAATATCTGTAAGCATGTTAGCATGCAAACTTTGTCTATTTAGATTTTATCTTTCAAAGGAAATTTAAAATGACCAAAAGTCAGACTGAAACATAACAAAAGCAATCATACAATTTAGTAAGTAGCTAAAGGAGCAGAGATCCAACGGAAATTGCTATTGTCACAGTGCATTCCTTCAAAGTTTAAAGGGAAAGTCACCTCTCTTCCGGGCTGCTCTGGATGCCTTCAGCTAAGCCAAAAAACATTGCAGAACTCAAAGGTCGGATCTCAATGCTCTACCAGATCCAAGATGATGAGAGTATCCTAGAATAGCTGGCCGCAGAAGCCTCCCGCATTACCAACAACCACACCACGCTTCCCTGGCTTGGTCCCTCTGCAACCACAGAGCAGGAAGAGCTGCAGATCTAATACAGGGGTGTCAAACTCAAATACACAGCGGGCCAAAATAAAAAATCAGTACGAGTAGAGGGCCGGACTGGTTCAATGTTTATAGCAAGACTTATTGAAATTAACTAATTGCACATATTGAACATGGAACTAACAAAACTAGTAGTTGCTCATAAAAACAACATTAAACATTAAATAAATGAATAATCTGATCATTCATTTCTTAGGGCTCCATCTGCATCTTTTCCAAAGTAATTTCTAATGAAAACATTGCAAACACAGCCACAACATAATTTCCTCCAAAGAAAAACCAAACATGCCCAGTGGTAGCAAGAAATAAATAGCAAAAAGGAAACATACATTAATGCTCTGTTTGGCAAACTCATGTACACAATCAGCAACGGTGTTTCAGCTCAGGCTCATGCTTGCCTTTTATCGTGGCGACATCACGACAACGCAAACATTCATCATGCAGTTTTTGACAAATTCTCACTCTGTAAAGAGCCGGGCCACAATAAATAAAACCAGTCTTTACAGCAGCCTCACTTTGGCCTTTGTGAACATAGCCTGCTGTGACACCAGACGACTTTTCAATTCTTTACCTTCTGGAGCTTCTGTTTCATGTCCAGATGCTTTTACCTGTCGTGGTGTTTCGTTTCATAATTTCGCACACAAGACAAACAGGTTTGTCTTTTATATTCGCAAACATATACTTTGCCTTCCACCTGCATTGAAAACCCATGTTTTCAAAGTCCACCGTTCGTTTAGCCATTTTTTGGGGAGCAGGATAGCTTAAAGTTGACCACAGGTGACTAGCTCCATAAAGCTGTTGATAAGTGAGTAAGGCAAGGGCTCGCGCTTGTGTGCCCTCGATTGCACTGGCAGTGCATTGTGGGATATGTAGTGTTAGTGGCGCGTGCATTATGGCTCTAATAGTAACTAGATATTATCCTGGGGGCCAAAAAAAATTCCACTGCGGGCCTTGAGTTTGACATATGTGATCTAATCAATCCATGAGGAGGATCCCTGGCCCAGGCTTGGAGCCAGGCCCAAGTCACAGATCTGTTCCACGCCCGCTCACTTTGAGCCCTGGATTGTCAGCCGGGGTGATGGCATGCGAGGCGGGAACTCCTACCGTGCCCCATTTATTGAACTGACAAACAAGTTTGACGTACTGGGGCAATGTCAGTCCACTATCGGCCTAGAGACCACGGCCAGCCCAACACCACTGCCCACAAGGGTCCCGAGTGTGGGAGTGGAGACTAGACCGGCAGCTGTGGTTCCCGTTCTGGGGAGTGGTGGTCCTTGTCCGGCAGCTTCAGATCCCATTCTAGGAAGTGGAGCCATTACGTTGGCATCTCCGGGTCCCCATGTTCTGTACAGACACTCTGCCTCCAGGGTGTCTAGTTCCATGTCCACAAGACAGCGCCCATGTCAGGTCACAACCTTGGTGACAGGTGACTCCATCATCAGGAATGTCAAAACTAACTCTGTAATAACTCGCTGTGTCCCAAGTGCCACTGTCCGTGATATAGAGGAAAAGGCCATTGAGATCCTGGCCAACGAACCAGACATTAACAGAACATTAACTGAACTACTAAAAAGTGAGTTTGTGCATTTTCTGACCCCCCCAAGCCCCCCAATACAGTAAAACTGTACATTTTAGAGTGGCCTTTTATTTTGGCCAACCTAAGGCACACCTGTGCAATAATCATGCTGTCTAATCAGCATCTTAGTATGCCACACCCGTGAGGTGGATGGGTTATCTCGGCAAAGGAGAAGTTCTCACTAACACGAATTTAGACAATTTTGTGAGCAATATTTGAAAGAAATAGACCTTTTGTGTACGTTGAAAAAGTTTTAGCTCTTTGAGTTCAGCTCATGTAAAATTGGAGCAAAAAAAAAAGTGTTGCGTTTATATTTTTGTTCAGTGTACAATCATAAGCTTTCAGGTTCTGAAAGAGAAGAGTTTGCTTGCTACTTCAGGGAGAAAATAATCACAAATTGATCTGATATCTGCCAGCAGATAACATTGTTGTAACATTTTAACCTGGTTGATGCTAAAGCCCTCCATGTCTTCACTTGACGCAAATCCAACTTCCCTATTTAAACACATTTTAGTTCTTTAACTAAAGACACCCTTGCCATTGTAAATCATTCACTGCAGCATGGTGTTTTAAAACTGCTTCTGTAAAACCTCTTTTAAAGAATGGTAACCTAGATATTTTAACTCCCTGCAATTTTAGACCCATTTCAAGTCCATTTTTAACCAATGTTTTAGAGAAACTTGTTTTTAATCAGCTAAGTGCCTTTTCAAACTCAAACACTAAATTGTAAATGTAATAGTTTCAATCAGGTTTTAGCACACTTCACAGCACAGACAACACTACTAAAAGTAGTGAACAATATAAAAACAAATCTTGATTGCAACAAGCCTTCAGTTCTAGTGCTACTTGACCTGCCTTTGTTTTCTGTGAACCATCAGATCCTTTTGGCTAGAGTGAGCGAGTATGTTGGCCTGTCTGGAATTGCCTTTAACTGGTTTACCTCATACCTTTATGGAAGCAAATGTTTATCTGTAGATGACCACTCCTCCAAGCATAATGAGGTTACCTGTGGGGTACCACAAGGATCAATTTTAGAACTGTTAGGTTTTAATTTGTACATTTTCCCTGCACAGTGTCATCAGGAAACACGGCATTGCATTCCACAGCTATGCTGACAATACTCAGCTCTATGTGGCTCTCTCCTGATGACAAAAAATAACTGTATTTTAGATATAAAGGATGTTTAACAGCTCAACCAGGAATTACTGATCATTGGCTCCAAGGCTCAGAGAGAAACTGGCCTCCAGGCTAAATACAGACATACGAGAAGCAGGAAACCTGGGAGTCATTTTTGATTCAGACTGTAATTTTAAGGCTCATCAACAGTATTTTTTCATTTGAAGAATATTGCAAAAGTGAAGCCTTCTCTCTTGTTCTCTGAGCAACACAGAGACTGCTGCATGAGTGCTGACTAAGACCAAAATTAAAGCACATATTACACCTATTTTAAAGTCTTTACACTGGTTACCCTCTTTCAGAGGATCTGAGAAGAGTTGAACATCTTGAGCTTTTTAAACATAAACTAAAAACCCATCTATTGAGTCTGGCTTTTATGTAGTGTTTTATAATTATAATTCCATGGTTTTATTATGCTATTTTACTTATAATCTTTTATTCTATTTATTATATATATCATAATGTTATTGCTAATAATTACTATTTGTTTCATTGTTGTTTTAATTTTTAACTATTATTATTTTTA
>JAVQJD010102548.1:0-53231 GCA_036023655.1 Nannoperca australis | reverse complement strand
TATTATTATTATTATTTTTATTCTTCAATAACTTCTATTGAGCACTGCAACTGTATCAAAAAACAATTTCCCTTCTGGGATTAATAAAGTATTTCTGATTCTGATTCTGATTCTGAAAGGGGTGTCAGAAGGGCATGCTGATGATGGCTGATCTAACTGATCGATATACATTTGAAAGCATGATTACTTATTCCCTTAAATGCAACAGTTGTAATTTAATTAATTGTTCTTTATTAGGAACATATCATTTTATCTAAAATGATTATTATAGCTTGTCATGATTGTTCATTTCTTTAATTAGTTTTTATCACAGTTTTTGACAGCATATGCTGTAACATTAAGCTTTACATATAATGTTTGAGTGAATGACATTCAGGACGTATTTGTATTGAAACCCAAACAGTTGATATTATGACAGCAGTGTTGTGGGATGCAGGAGAATCTCATATTGTGTTGCTGAGTAGATTACGTTGGCAGTGTTGTGTCAAAACCACTAGAGGGAGCCAGTTTCATACAAAATAAAATAACCTTTGGTTTAGGGAATGTCTGTAACAAGAATTATTTATACTCGTATTTGTAGATTACAAGCTGCCATTGTCCCTCATTATGACTGGCAGCATCATGTTCAGCCCAAGTTGCTGTTTGGCATCATTCTAAATAAAGATATTTGAACGATTTTAATTAGATTTTATTGATAGAGTGCCAAATCATGAGTTGTGTCAGGGCACTTTTCATAGAGAGCGGGTCTAGACTGTGCTCTAAAATAATATTACAGTTATAAGATGTGAATTTGTTAAAATAGACTTTTCTTCATATGAATGTATCAAGGAGGTTTAGGAGGCAGTGAGTGTGTAGATGTTCTCACATGTATCTGTTCTTTTACTACAACACTCTTATCTTGTGTCTAGAAACAACTCTGCTGAAATTCTGTCCATCCTTGTGGACCGCCGGGGGTCAGCTGGTAGCCTGACAATCGGACTGAATTGCTATTTGTTTTTCTCTGGATTAATTACTGTATATTTGAATGACTGAAAAACAAGATGTTATTTAACTGTGTGTGGACCCTCATTACTTTCTACTTATCCACCAGTTGTGTCCAGTAGTCAAAGTTAGCCCTGAGGACATACACTTGAAATCAATATTGTGATATGAATTAAGATGATATATATCATGATATCAAGTATCTGCAAAATGACATAAAAAAATCAAACTTGATGTGTAAAGCAGTGAAATCTGTATCTAGAAATATGTACTAGAAATGTAACAATGTTATCTGATGCGATCCTACTGTAAGACTATTTTAGAGTGGCACATTGAATCTATTCTCATTTTTTTGTCTTCAAATAAATATTGCTTTGGTATTAAGATCAAAATTTGTCTTTGTGAGCTGGTAAATTCTTCAGGATCTGTGGCCCTCCAGCTGATATGAGCTGCACTCTGAAGTGTCTTTTGGGGGCCTCAGCTTTGTCAGCTGTGATTTACAAAATGAGCCTATGCAGTATGACTGCTTCCATTCATGGGGTCACGAGGGGTCACAACAACAGCACATCCCACATTTGATCTGGCTGATATCATTAAAGTTGTGTGTGGATGTACGGCACAGAGACATGGGCCGCAGTGACAGAGGAGTAATGAGAGGAACGTCCCACCGATTTGTCACCAGATGCCAAAAAAAACATCTGCTTCTTCACTGCCTGGACGGATGAAGACCTCCCACCCCCTCACTTTTACCTCCCCTCTCTACCCCACCAGAGATGGCACCCCTCCCTCTCTTTAACCCCTAATTGTCTGTGATCAGACCTACGCTGGGCTGACGCGGAGTGGCGGCTTGACAAACGCAATCATCCGGACAGCCGGGGTTGAAGTGGCTGGTGGTTGGCAGCTGCCCCGGCTCCTCAGCTGGGGCCCCAGTGCTGCAGGCCCTCGGGGGGTCAACTAGCCACCGGCCAGCACTGACTGGACCAGTCTGGACTGATATGGGCTGAGTGGTGGGGTGCTGATTTAGTGAAGGCGCAGGATAGGGGGCAAATGCTGTGAGGTCAAGGCCAGGATTCAAGGAAGGTAGGGGTGGGGGAGGTCCTGTGTGTCCAATCATGGATGACAGGATTGGTTGGTGGGAGGGTGAGAGGGAGGATGATAAAGATGTGAGGTAGCAAATTAAAAGGGTTTTGAGGAGCATGATCTGGAGCACTTCCAAACGACTAGCCGTGCATTATGTATTCTAATGGCCAAAGCCCCAGGGTGCTGGAGCCCGAGTCGCCGCTGTTGTCAGTGACCAGACCTCGTTTCACCCTGCCAGACACCAACGACAACAACGACCCCTCAGACAAGGGCCCGGCCCTCCTCCAGCCCTCCTCTGTCTCTGGTGGCGTAGCATGAATCTGGAGCCGTATGATTATGCAACGAGTTTCGGCTATTGACATTTAATTGGCTGAGCCCAAAGCCGTGCAAATGGTTAAGTGTCGACTCCAGTTGATTGGATAATGGGGTAATTGCACGCTGCATTTCATTCAGTGATATGCTGCGGGTGTAGCAGGGGCAAGTGGAGGGGAGGGAAAGAATGGAGGAGGGAAAATATTTTGGCGTGCTGTGTTTTTGCAGCCTGTTATTTCACACTTTGAGTCTGTTGCATTTGTTTGGATCTCGAGCCCGGAGAGATCACAGATTTGAATCAACTGCTGATGCAATTTAAATTGCAAATGGCATCATTTTGCTGTTTGATTTTTTTCATTTTCTCTCCGTTTCTGACTTCCCATTTTACAGAACGTCGTGCCTGGCGGCGCTGTTTGAGGCTTCCCTCTGGCCCTGCGAGCTTGTGTGTCCTGACTCTCCTTTGATCATGGCATGTCACCTCTACTTAAGAGCCCAGGCTGCCAGCTCTTTTTCTTTTCCCTCACAGAGGCTTTGACTGTTGTCATGTTGTCTCACATTAAATAGAAGGCCTCATGTAGTACACTAAGAGGAAGCAACACTGGCCTTAAGGAAGCCTGGCCCCCGCTCTGCAACAACTGCACAGGCACACGTGTAACATTTCCTCTTTAACAGCCCCTAACTTCACTTGTCACTGTAATCACATACCTCTCAGCTCTCCTATAGCTGCTTCCAACAGAAAAGGCTTTTTCCTCTTTCAGATTTTGTGCACTTAAGCAGAACCCAGCTTTCTGGAGCTAATGTGAAAATTCTTCCCCGGCTGGACTTGAATATACTTGAGCTGCATTATTGCTCTCAGAGAAGCCCAGTGGGGGGATTGTGCTTGCTGAATTCCACTTAAGGTGCTGTATCGATTGTGCTTCCACGGATGTCTTTCTGCCGTTGCCTGGTAAAGTCAGAATGTGCAGTGCTATTCATATCGACTGATGGATTAAGTGGGCAGCTGAAAGGACACGTATGAATTTTGTGTTTGTTTTGCGCCTTTTGTTGATATTGATTCTGTCTTGGCATGGATCCACACATGGCACCAGTGTGTTGTTTGATTCTTAATGAAGTCCTTTATCACGCTTTAATCAGTTTACTATCACACGTGCCAGTCAAAGCAAACACTTAAATTGGTTTCTTAGTTAGGAAACGATCCCACGGGTTATCACTCCGTCTGTTTGGGTCTTCCTGCTGCAGTGCACTGTAAAAGGATATCTTGTCACACTTGTGCCTATTTGGTTCAATATATCACAGTCACATTTTTCCCACGTTTAATTAAAGAAGATTAAATTTGGGCTGAAAAATATTCAAGTATATTTTATGTGAGTTCTAAAGGGGTAAGTATAGAACATGCTTGTGTGACCAGTTGCCCCATTAGCACAAGTCCTGTCACAGACCTTCAATTAATGTTTTTAATCATTTTTACCATTAATTTGCCATAACCCCGATATTTCCCTTTTAATCGTAGCGTGGTTGCCCTTCACAGATGTAGAAGAAACATTTTAAAGTCTTGGAACTGGGCATAAAAACAGTAGAATAATCTTTTACCTCGACATTCTGTCTGTCTTTAGGGCTGATCAACACACAAACGTTAGCAGCTATTGAATTGTTGACTCCTTCCATCACTACTTGCTCTGGGTATGTTTTTTTGTCTTGTTTTAATCATTTTTAAACCATCATATGTAAAGCCAAAAGGATTTGTCAGTTGCTCATTGAATTGATCGACAGAGAAAAGAATCCATAACCATTATAAAAAAAGCAAACTTCTCAATTGTGGGGATTTGCAGCTTATTTACATAACTGTAAATGGAATACCTTTGTGTACTGAAGAGCTAACTAAATAAGCAGTTTGAAGACATCTGTTTGTTCTCTGGGAACTTGAGAAAGACATTTGTCCCAATTTATGATGTTTTTATGGTGGAAATAGTTAATAAGCATTTGATGAACTGATTAAGAAAAGCATTGCTAACTGCAGACCTAGTATCATGTATACGGATATACTTATGTCTGGAGACATAATTGCAATTCCTTGATGAATAAGGTTGAAAGTGATGAATGCAGCCAACCTTTGTGTGACATAGCTCTGCAGCCGTCAGGCTCTTGTTGGCTTAACCTGGTTAAACTTAACCTAACATCGGTGATCCTGGATAATCAGTTTCACAAAGATGGTTAATCCCTGGGTTTTACAAGACAGCTAAGAGCTTGTGCTCGGGGAAAAGGTGGGGTTTGTAACAAACTGCCAATCACATTCTGAAATTAGCGATCCAGAGTAATACGTTTACTAAGAGATGGGACAAAACCTTTGTCATTGCACTAGCAAAAAGTAGAAATCAGCGAGGTAAAATATATCTTCAAAAGCTCAAAACTACACTTAGATTAAACCTTAGGACCACAAGCCCACAGTTTAACAAAGTCTTAAGTTTAACAATAATAATATTCTGTATTTATAGAGCACGATACAAAGTGCTTTACAGAGACAGCTAAATAAAACAGATAAGTCATAAAATCACAAAAAAACATTTAAAGGAAGAAAAAATTCTTCAATCACTTCCCTCCTTTGGTATTCTGCATTTTTTAAGCATGCAGTTTCAAGGAAAAGTATGAACACATGTTTTATCATACTTACATTCATAGATACATGCGTACAGTGTTTTTTTTACAGTGAATGCTCATCCTGTAGTGACTTCAGCTTGCTGTAGCATCATGTAGAGTTCCATTCAGTCTGAGGGGGTCCTTTAATTATGTAAGCTAGCAGAGTGGTTCATCATTAACACGGTGGCCCAAAGTGAAGGAGGAGAGGACGTTTCCCAGCAGGGCCAGGTCAGGTCAAAAGGATTAGCCGTGGCACCGGACATCCCCAAATCAACTGATCCTCCCTAACAATGACACACTACTTTAAAGCCACTAGAAAAAGGATGAGTGCAGCCAGAGCGTGATGGAGAAAATGGCTCATTGGTTTGCAGCAGGAGAGGATCAAATTAATTTGCTTGTAATTAGCTGGACAAAGATACATATTTGAATAGATTGTGTTATGTGTTTTCTACACAGCAGTTGGTTTTTACTGATAAATGGGACTGGAATATGGGTGTTTGACATTGTTGTGTTGTTCAATAGCACACCCCAAAGTAGTACTGATTTTGTTATAGTGCTCAGTACACCCCAATATTGTCCCCCAATCCCAGTCAGTCTCTTCAGTCTCTGACATGGTGTATATGATCGCACGCCAAGTTTGAATTCCGAATACATCTGATGTTGTTGGCCATCTGTTTGCATGCACATTTAAAAACAAACAATCCATACACAAGTTCTGTGTATACATTAAAAACAAGTCCTCCTGATCACAAGGAGGTAAAAAAGTGACTCACCTGTGCAGTCTGGTGAAATGTCTCCAACATGGGGTCCCACTACAGGTGAACATGACGAATCACTGTTGATCTGAATTGTTTGGTTCTGGTCACTTCAAAGATGTGTAGATACTATGACTTTTGTTTGCCTTTTTTCTAAGCTAAGTGATTGTGTCACTGTTTAAATGCACTTCACTGAAACCTTGTCTTGTCTTGAGTTCGGCAGTAAGTTCAACTTGTCATTATAGAATCAAACTAGGCCTCTACAGGCACTGTACATAAGGTTAATCGCTCATCAGCCAACTATTTGATGATGTTGCAAATGGTTGTCTGATGAGCTATTAACCTACATACCAGTAAAGTTATAGTTCAGTTTGTAGATTGTGTGTTCGATTTGTTTGTCCTGCACTCCTGTAGTCAGAGCCAGGCTTCTCCATCTCCATGTCAGAATGTACATGAGTGTTGTGTGAAGGTGTTTGCATGGCTGTTATCTTTTGTACTCTTATGGGTTCTGAAAGGAAATTAAAACGGGTCAATGAATAATAACAATAAAAAAAGAAGGCAGTAAGAAAGGGATTTGAATTAAAGCGGGTGCTGATTTATTTCTGGAGAGAAAATGATGTCACACTTTTGTTGCACATGCTCCGTGGTTATCCACAAAGTCCTTCTCTGTATCTGCAGAGGCTTGATAGAAGTAGTAAGTGTAACTCCCTCAACCATCTGTGGGGTCTCTCAATACACTAATAAAGTTCTGCACAATGTCTACGGCTGCTACATTAAAGTTGTATAAATGTATTATTTAGAAAACACTACATAAATGATTTTAACTATAAAGTAATTCTCATAAAAGGTGTATTAATATTATTAAAGGTAAATGAATAAAAAGGAGATGTAATGAAATGCACAGTTAGCTGGGATAGAATAATGACTCGACTAATGATTCTTTACATGAGATTCAAGAGACGACTAGCAAATGTTTGGCATTTGTACTTAATCAATGACAAACAATCAATTGAATGGCAAAATGTATGGCAAATTATATTATGTCAATTTAGATCATGCAGTGTAAAGCTGGACTTAGTGGTCAAAGTACTGTTTTAGAGGATCTTACACCATGACCAGAACAAGTTTTGGGATATTTTGTTGCTCTGTAAATGGGTTAAACATAATGATATGAGCCTTCACTGTCAGCCCTCTTCAGTTTGTTCAGAAAGAAAACCTGGTGGGATCGGGCCTACGTCACCCTCCTGTTCCTCACCCTGAACTTCAGACCAGATAGACTGATGGATGGCTGGAGGTCAGAGAGTGGAGTCTGACAACAGATCAGCGATGAGAGCTCCCTCCCTGCTCGGTTCCCAGCAGCCCACTACTTCTCCTCCCAGCCACAAAGCACCTTCTCCCGGCCCGCTGTGCCCTTGACATGCCAAGGCAGGCGGGCAGGCACATCCCAGGGACAAGCTGCTCGCCGCTGTCTTTAAGACATTCTGATGAGGTTTTGGTGGAGAAAGGCCCGGGGTTGACTTTGTAAAAGAATCTAAATGAGGTGCGAGTGAATGCCGCGGCTGTTCCATTTTAATCTGTGTGTTCGGATCCTTCTTGAGTGGCTCATTTCCATGCATCACACCCTGGATCCCTCAGTGCGGAGCCCCGATACATTCAGGGCTTTCTGCTTATGTTTTTGAGCGAAGGTCAATGGCAACATTTTCTTCAATAAAGATAATGTCAAACTTTGCTCTTTTATAAGAAATGTAACAGATATGTGTTTTGAAACATAACACCTCAACATTTCTAAAACAAACCCGTTCCATCCTCCATCCTTTCAGCGGCCTCTCATTTAAAGCAGGAATAGAGCCAAAGAGTGAAGAGAAGCCACTGCTCATTAACCCCTCAGTACTTTACAATGAATCCTGGAGGCTCATTGTGCCAAAGGGCCAGTGCTTCCCTAACGAGGCCTGTGGTGGGGGTGGGGGGTATTCTCTAACATCAGGGCCAGTCCAAGCACTTTTGGTTTCTTAAGCAGAAGTTTATCTCAATATTACAAACAGGACATCTACAAGATACATTGAAAACTACTGGGAAACATAATGAAACTTCATGTCCATTTACCCTTCTTACAAAGTGCAGAGACATTCTTAAAACACGCTAAAATTGCAATTACACAATATACAAATGTTGCAACATAGAGATTCTGTAAACCTGTGTCTGGACACGTCAGAACATCCCATCACAGAGATACAGGGACGTTCTGTTCAGTATCAACAAATGAACTGTCTATATGTTACGATGTAAGTACACTTCTGCAAAAATGTCCCCAGAAACATTCTCAATTTAAAAGGCAGATCATCACCTTTGTAAAAATATTGTATTGTGGTTCTAAACATCCCCAGTTACAATGTTTAATTCAGTTCCTTTATTGGCTTGATGTTTGTTTGCAGAGTCCAGATTCAGAAGCTGAATGGACACTTCCATCTGTCAGTCTATCAATTGTTTCTTTGCTTTATTGCTTGTCCCACGTTTTATATTCAACTGTTAAAGTTGTTAGTTTGTTGCTGTTTACATGTCATTTGATTGATATTAAATTCCTAATTAAGTTTTTGTCATGTGTTTTTTTATTGCAGACTGACCTGCAGGTTTTCAATTCAATTCCCCACATTCTTCCTGTCCATATCTATGGCGTTAGAATGAATGTAAGGCTACATACATGCTTTCATTGCTATCCAAATGGCCATCACTGAGCCTGTAGGTAGTGTTATCAGATGTTGTGGGAACGTCGTCTGCTGGCTGTAGTGACACAAACTGTCACCCCCCCCACCCTCTTCTAAAGAATACAAAGCTGCTGGTGCGGGGACGCTTTAATTGGAATTTCATGTGGGCTAAACTGGGGGGAAACTGATGTAAGTTAACATTTGGTAGACTTAATTGGTCCCTTTTTCTCCGTCCTCCTCGACCGGGCACTTGCGGCTGCTGCTGAAGCTTCCCGCTAATCTCCCATTTACAATCATTCAGCCTCCAGACAAAAAGTCCGCCTCTCTTTTCTTCTCTTCCCGTCTCAAACGAGCTCCTTTGTGGCCCGTAAATTGCCTGAATCCCCGGTGATCCCGCGGAGGGAGCACAAGAAAGATGTCCTCGTGTTGTGGACAGCCGATTAGTGCGCGCTGCCTGTAATCTCCTCCGCGTGGGCGCGCCTTCATGCTCGTCAGGGCGCGTGTTTGTGGACGTGAGATGGCTGCTCACATGTTGGAGAGGTGCGGAGAAAGAGTGCCGAGAAAAGGACAACCTGGCTGCCTTTAGGTTGTTTACTGCTCCGACATTGTTGTTCATGTCCCGCAGTCTGCAGGCTGTGGACGCGCGTGCGCGCGTGGTGTCAGTTTCTCACCCCACACACACACACACACAGGGCTGCTGCTGCGTGTGTGTGCGTGCGTGCGCGTGTTGTCAGTTTCTCACCACACACACACACACACACACACACATCGCTTTGGATAAAAGTGAAACCTGCGTCTCAAACTGATGCAGGTCACATTTTCTCACCGCGGCGTGAGAATGGCGCGAACATTCATTGTCCACTAACAAACACACCTGAGGAACGCGTGACGTGGCCAGGTCTCGCGGTGTATCCGTGCAGTTAGAAGCAGGTCGCGGTATCTTTGGAATGTGGAGAAGGCTCTGAAGCAGCAGAAGTCGTTGTGAAAGGAACTGACGTTGGCTAAATGTGTGTTCTGACATTTTGCATTGGGTTGGAAGTATTGTAGTGTTGTAGTATTTTCTGACACCCCGGTTACGGCCAACAATAACGAATGTATCTCATCTCGTCGTCTCGCCTTGTTGCAGCTTCATCCGTTCATCCTAAAGGTGTTCAGTGGAACAAGAGGACTTTCTGCTTTTGTTCAAATAGAAGATAATATCATTAGAATTCGAGTAGACGTGTTACAGTAACACGGTGATGCAGCCAGGCTCATGTCTCTATTTTAGCCCGCTGTCCACACGCCCTTCAGTTGGATCAAAGTTTCCAGTTTGTTGGATTGCGCCTCTGGTGCAGAATGAAATAGGTGAGCAGGCCGTTCATCTGGCAGAATTAGCCCTGCCAGGCTTCTGCGGGTCTGGCCGGCCCGGCTGAGCGCTAATTGGCTGTTAATAGAAAGAGCGCCATTTGGGAGCACGGATCTGCCTCTCGACAGAATGTGTGCAGGGATAATATTGTTCCAGGAGCCGTGATGAGAATAACTTGTGGTCTATTAACGCGGAGGCCCAGATGAGGAGCTGCGCCCTGAGTGCTCCATTATCTCCTGTTCTGATGAGCGGCTCCGGATGCGACGGTACCCCCCTCCCTTCCCCAATCAAGCCTCCCCAAGCCGTTTAGCTGGTTAATGTAATTCTCTTTCAAGGGCCCATGTTATCTCTGGTCATTTGAGCCATTACGCCGCAGTCAAGTGTAAATGCTGCATTATTAAGATCGTGTCTGTCAATAAATGGTGAGAGGGTTACAGTAGCGCCAGACTGAGTCTATATGTGGGTTTCTAACAACACTTAGAACGTGTAGCAGACAGATGTCTCCACACTGATGCATATGATGTGCACGTGAATCACACTGAAGGCATCACATTTACAATTCACCTAATTCGCCTAAATAAATACTTAAAAAAATATGTATTTAAACCAAAGTGTAATTTTCAAATGTTCAAGCTGTAAACTCACCTGGCATGTTGTCATTTATAGATTACTGGTCCTGACATTTGAAACAGCTGCCCCATGTCTGTGTTTGTCATGTTTGTGTCTTTATGATGGTGTATAATATATATACACCATTATATATTATACGGAATGTATAATATAGAATGGTGTATAAGATAGATACATTATATATTATACACCATTATATAGTATATGGGATGTATAATATATAATGGTGCATAAGATAGATACATTATATATTATATGGGATGTATAATGTGTGGTATCTCGGCCACGTCTCCAAAAACATCTCTGTTCTTTAATCTCAAGGGACTTCCTAGTTAAATAAAGATGAAATAAAATGAAAATTAATCTAAAGAAAACAAAATCAAAACCTAACAATGACACAAAACCAATATAAAATAAATGAATACATTGAAACCAACAGTTTGAGGTTTTCTGTTTCATTGATTTTTTAATTGACATTACTCTTTACAATTTGTAACTGTTCCATGTTTATGCTTTTATTTTTTACTAAAATGATTGAATTCATTTTTTCTTGTTTTCTAAAGGTGTTGTGTTGTCTAAAAAATGCTTCTAAACTTCAATACTGTCATCATATCATCCAGTTTTATTTTCAAAAGCCTTCAAAAAACGGAAACAACATGGCTCAAACATTCAGTTTTCATTATAAGTTATAACTTTTTAATTCACATTAACATTGTTTTCTGTAAAATACACAACATGGTAATGATTCACATTTTAAATAACATTCTTTATTTCCATTACCTATTATTTACAGCTCCATCATGGAAATGGATCTCCACTGTTTGACGCTTGTAATTGCAGTGCAGTGTACATCTGGGCAGAATAAAACTCCCTAGAATATCCCCACAGTGTTGTTGTACCTTCTGTTCTGTTCCCTACAGTGTCCCTGCTGGGACATTTGGGCAGGATCCTGACACTTATAGGATTACCACAGTTCTTTTTAAGGGATCGTGTCCAATTTTATTGGACTACCTTCTTTCTGGACTTTCTAAAATTGTTCAACGTGGCTGCAAATGCAGGCCATAAGCCAGTGTTTTTGAGGCCTCACAGTCCGACGTGGAATATTAAAAGCCGTCATTGGGAATTAGCAGTGAGCCTCAGCTCTGCAGCTCTCTGGAGGCCTCAGCGGCAGCAGAGAAGACGTTGTCGTGCAGCTTCCTGATGTGCTTCTTCAGGTCAAAGTTGCGGCAGAAGCCCTTGCCGCAGGTGGCGCAGGTGAAGGGCTTCTTGTCGTTGTGCGTGTGCATGTGGAAGGTCAGGTTGTAGATCTGGTGGAAGGCCTTGTTGCAGATGGAACACTTGTACTGCTTCTCCCCACTGTGTGTCAGCTTGTGGTTCTTGTAGTTTCCTGGGAAATTGATAAAGGACGATTGCATGATTAAACAGAAACCTATTATAAAGAAATGTCCATGAACAACAGCTGCTACTATTATTTTTATTATTGATTATGTATTACTTCAGTCTTTTAACCTATTAAATGCCAAAACATGACAAAATCTCAGAGCCTAAAGTCACGTCTTCACATTTAGTCTGACCAGTAATTCAAAAAAGGATTTTTGTTTTAAAAGCAGCAAATCCTCAGATTAAAGAAGTTAGAACCAGCTGTTTGGTATTTTTACTACTTATCAAAACTGTAACTCATCCTTTGAGCACCAAATGTAACGTGAACTTTCTTGCAAATGAGTGTAAAATAACGTTGCATCAAACAGGCACAACATCCTGTGATTTCAAGTGGAAATTATATTTCACAAGGTACATCTTCGTGTGCGGAAATGTGTGAAAACGGCCCAAAGAGAAGGCGTCAGTTGACAGAACATAAGCAAGACTTTCTTTTCTCTGTAAGATAATGCATGGCATGAAAATTAGATAACGTCTTTATGTGAATTCATAAAAATAAGCACTTCAGTACACCACCATAGGATTAAAAAAAGTGCATCAGTGGCCAATATGCATTACAAGACGCAAATGTTATTTGTCTTGAAATCATCATCGAAAGCATCTGGATTTTTTAAGGTTAATTCCAGCTGTATTAACCTTTTGCAAACATTTTCCAGAATATGCAAAAACAAAGCAAATGATGCTACTTGATTCAAGGAAATCTGAAAAAAATGCACAAAATGAAATGATCCCCCATCGGAACATTTTTCCCCGTGAGATCACATTTGAAAAGACTAAAGAGGGTTTCTTTTTAAAGGCAGGAGGTTAAAGTGAGCCACTGTGCTGTTTACTGGGTGTCTTATAAGAAAGTGAGGATGAAAGAGGCCTCTTTTTCTTCTCTTTTCTTTTCCCTGCCAAGGTTAGCAGTTCATAGTGAAGTTAGAGCTTCCGTGGTCCCTCTGCTCTGACCAGCCTTCATTAATCCAGGTTCTGTGTGTCGAAGTCAAGAAGTTGTCAAACTTTGTCAAAATCAAGCGCAACGACAACTCAACAAAAAAAGAAGGTCCTGATTCCTAACTTAGCCGGGGTCTAGCAGCTGACCCAGAGCAAATGCTGCCGTCTTGAAGGGAGAATTAGTCCGTGTAAAGTGACATGTCCTATTTTCACTGATCGCTTCATGCTCATCAGTGGGGCTGCAATTATTTCCCCTTTCATTACTCTCACAGATACCTAAGAGCAGCAAACACTGATTCCCTGCAGTCCCACTGCAATTTGTCCACAGAGACTTCAGTCCAAACAATTGCATGGCTGCCCCCTTACAGGAACATCGTTTTTTCTCTAATGCCAAATTAAACACAGAGAAATTACTGCACATGAAAAAAAACAAAGAAACAAATATAAATGAATATAGAACTACACTATCTTAACCAAATACCACCAAACAGCAGCATTATAGGGCTGCAGCGGGGAGGCTGGGGTCTCTCACTGACAATCTTACGGCATTAAAAGAAGTGAGAGAAATGCAAAAAGCTTCAATCAGGAAGACCACCAATAGAACAATTACCGTGATTCTTGAAACAAGTTCGTTCTGGTGGGAAAAAGCTGAAATAATTGCAGCAAACGCGGAGGTCGCGTTCTCGTTTTGAGAATCCATTTTAAGACGCAACAAAACGCACAATAAATGTTGGATTTTTCGAGGAGTGTGAACACAGGCACCGACATATTCGAACCACTTCAGGGCACTGAGACACTTAGACAACGACAAACGCCGGAACACACCCGGGACAGTCGGAGTAACACGGCTCCTGTAATGTGGTCGCGGAGAGCCTTCGACAGGTGACATCAGGGTGGATCATTTACCTTTCTGGTGGAAACCTTTCCCGCAGAACTCGCAGACGAAAGGTTTGTACCCGGCGTGGATCCGCACGTGAGTGTTGAGTGTGGAGCTTCTGTTAAACGCCTTCCCGCACTGGTTGCATTTATGCGGCTTTTCCTGAACAGAGGCAATTAAAGAGAAAAATATGTTGAAATAAAATCAACGGTGGGATTTTAAAGCCAGATAATGGTGAAGGTGTGCGCCGCGTCTCACCTGTGTGTGGATGATCTTGTGTCTGCACAGCGTGCTGGCCTGCCGGAAGCCCTTCCCGCACACTTTACACACGAAGGGCCGCGCTCCGGTGTGTACCGGCATGTGTCTGGTCAGGTTGTAATGCGCGTTAAAAACCTGCGGAGAAGGAAAACACGGGGGGGGGGGGGGTTCAGATTTAGTCTGGAGGGCCACAGTACACAGCTCGTGTTAAATGATTGGATTTAGATCATGTGGAATTGGCGGCTTCTGAATAATTATAATAATAAAATCGTTTTTAGTTGTTTTCGTTTAAACGGAAGACTTTAGACCATTTTATATATTATTTAGGCTATATTCTATTATTTACGTAAAAATGTTAAATGTGAATTAAAAAAAATACTTTTAGAAGTGGCCTGAACTAAATTACTACTAGGCAATATAACTATATACTGATGTACGTGTGTGTGCGTCAGTAAAGCTATATATCGATATATGTGTGTATGTATTTTTCTGTGTGTACACACAGTAAATAGCCTTACCTTTCCACACACTTCACACGTGAAGTTTTTGGGTTTTCCGTCTGCAGCGCCGCTGCCGCTGCCGCTGAGTTTACTGTGCGTCTTCACGCCGTTCTTCTCGGCACTCAGACCGTTGTTCTCCTTCACTATCTGGTCCAGCTGCCCGGGCAGATGTTCCTTGTGCGGGTACTGAGGTGTGGGCAGCTTGTCGGTCCCCACCCCGGCCAGCTTGGCGTTCTCCAGCAGCAAGAGTCTGTGGTGCGCCGACAAAGAGGCCTGGGCCTGCGGGCTGGAGAACCAGTGTCCGGCCAGCAGCTCCGACTGCTGGTACGCAGAGTCCAGGTAGTTGAGATAGTAGAGCGAGCCACCGCTGGGCACGGTCAGGGCCTGGTGGATGACCTGTGGTTTCACCACCCTGCTACTGGACGTCAGCAGCGGCTGCTTCAAGCCCGGCTCCGCTTTGCCGCAAATGCCGCAGTTCGCTTTGCACGGAGCGGTTGCGGAACCGCAAAAAGTCCCCCTGAAACTGGCTCTCCACAGCTCCGAGTAGTTCAACAGCGCTTTGGCTTGGAGGTCGTAGCTGAAGGGCTGCAGCGGGATCATGCAGGGGATCGGGGAGCAGAGCCCCAGCAGCTTCTTCCCCTCTGCCCGCTCATCTGCGCTCCCCTTCGGCTCCGAGCTCTTGGACATGATCCGGTCTATAGAGAAGGCCAGGGTCTTGGGAGCCGCGGACGGTCCGGTCCTACCGCAGGACATCACCGTCTCCAGAGAGGCAGAACTTGCCATTTTGTTGTTGTTGTTGTTGTTGTTGTTGTTGCAGCAGAGCAGGACTTGGTGTGAGCAACTCCCGGTATTAGTCCGACCCGCTCCTCCAGCTGCCCCGCGTCTTTTCACTCTCCTGAGCTCCAGCAGAAAAGACAGGAGGACACATCAGTTTAATAAGCACCTTGCTGTCACAGTGTCACGCATTTGCATTCAAATGGCCAACCCCTGCAACAAAAGCATCCAGGGGTGATGGATTAATGCTCATTAACTAGCGCACACCAAATTACCAGGACATCAGCTAGTTAGGTAGAAGAAGAAGAAGAAGAAGAAGAGGTAGAGGAGGGGAAAAAAGACGGAAATTGTTGTAGTCGGAGCTCCTGGAGAATGCGAGGGCATAAAGTTTAGTCAGTGTTGGAGTTTACCTCTCTAATGGTAAGATGAGTGTGGAGAAACCAGCCGACTGCTCTCTGTCACATGTTGGCAGCGCCCGCCCCTCCTCAGCGCGCATCCCTGTCTCCTGACATCAGCGGGCAACCAAACTGTTCAGTAGGTGACAGGGAGACGCCCTCAGAGAGAAGCCTCTATAGAGGGGGGGGGGCACGGCGTACACAGACTGCCATGTGTCATCTGAGACATGAATATGCACCATTTTCCTCAAGAAAATGCGTGAAAATAATCGCATCTCATAATTGTGTTGTCATCATTAAACGCGCACTGGGAGTTGTGTAAGTCCCTGCTTTCATTTGGTCAACAACAGTCATCTTTTTCCTTTTTCAGTTTGGGTCATTTTCTTTCAGCAGAAAGCTGCTAATCCTTGGAGATGGGGTCCCTCCCTTTCCGCGCCGAGCTTAAATACTTACTATTTGTCCAAATTCGAGGACGTCCAATGTCCACCTGTTTATGAACAGGGACTCCTTTTGGATCCTAGAAAACGTTGTTCCTCCTTCCCTCTATTCAAAAGAAGCAATTTTCCAGAGCGATTCAAGGCTCAAACTCAGCGCAGGGAGGGAAAAAAGAAAGAAAAAACACAAGCTCTTTCACTTTTAGCCACTAAAGCACTGCGTGAACCTGGTTTTGTGGGCTTTTTTTCTTCCTGAAATAGAGGGACGGATTAAGAGGGAGAGAGGAAAAAGAAAAGACTTAGCTTGGGCAGAGGTATACAAAGACAAATGAAAAGAGAGGCCTTTTTTCCTCTAAAGAGGCATACAAGAAGTTTGCTGGAATCCGCGTTGTGTGGGAGCCACAAGGAGCAGCCGCCACACGGGCCGCGCTCAATTCATGTGTTCGACCCGAGGGACTCCAACGGGAGAGGAAGAAATGCGCATTACGAAGGAAATGTACAATATGAAGAAACTAGAATACCCTATAAAAGATTAATGCGTGGAAACGAACGGCTCATTTAATGGTTAATAAAGCTTTGTTTCTATATTTTACACACCAGCCATGAGCCTGGCCTTCTGGAAAAGTGCTGCTGCAAAGAAAAATCCATCAATTATTATTATATCTTACAATGGCAGACTGGAAGAATCCACATTTAGAAGTGCATTATTCTAAATGCAATATATCACACCTGCCGGAGGAATTGGTCCCATTTTGGCAACCCACAACTTGTTATTAATGGCTTCTAATTGATCCATAAAACGTTAGTGCATATTTATTTTGCTTTTAATAATGCCATTATTCACTATGTAAATCCTTAAAGGAAGTGCATTCTTCAGAAGCAATATCCCTGACAGGGAGGTTCTGCATGGGACACTTTTCTGAGGTTAGAACCTTACAACACGCAGGGAAGATTTATGTTGCTGTTTGGTAAAAGATGTAGATTTAAGATATAAGACTAAACTAAGGTTTCCTATGCAAATTGTCATTTAAATGTTAATCTGCTTGTTCCAAAACTTTAGTACATTTATATAACATGAATTATTCAAACCCAAGACTTAGTGTTTTCTTTCAAATATTCTAGATGCTTGTATGGAGTTACCCATAATCCATCTTTCAACTCTGCGTCGCTGCCAGAATTTAAGATAATGGTCTGAAGTCTGTCTGTCTTTCATGAGAGATATTGGATAAAAAGTGTGATGTCACCAACACAAACGAGACTTAATCCACCACCGTTTTTAATCATTGAAGGCCCATGTTATTCTGTAGGTGGAGGAAGGTGACCATTTCCCTCCAGCCCTATAGACTTTGTGCCATACTTAGCCCAGCATGTTGCCATCCTATAACACTAGTTTTCCTGTTAATAACCTTAAAAAACGTCTCTACTCCGTTTTGTTTTACACCTGCACCTCAGCATGAAAGGATTAATGCCTGTTGTCTTGGTGCTACTCATATGTAAATAGGGCAAAACTACTCTAATTTGAGTTTATTCAGGCACAATTGCCAGCTCATCCACACAATAAACATTGATCCTATTGCTGTAACCCCCGCCCCTCCTATCAGCTCTAACAGCAATTAGCTCAAGCATTGATTTAAGGGACTCTTGCTTCTTGCCTGCAGGCATGCGAGAGTCACACATACTGGCTGGATGTGGCAAACCTTTTCCTTTCTTTTGTTGTTGTTTTCAAGGCTCTGTTTTTTTCAAACAATTAGCCAATAACATTTTTTCAATGCCCCATTTGGAGGCAAGCATAGTTTGAATCAAGAGTCTTTATTGATCCATCCACAGTAGAGCCACAGTCTCTGGGCAGAGTGGGGGTTTCAGTCCTCCTTTTATCCATCCATCAATTTCTTAAAACGTATTGTTCTTTTCAGAGAAAAGCCCAGTCAGAATAGCAATGACACGGATACCTCTTAACATTTATGATTGTGACCACCAGGTTATAAAATACTACAATCAGCATTACTAAACCATTTTATTCACAACTATGAATTTAAACATGGTCTTATTGAGAAAATCCTGACTTCAGTTAAGCCAAACCAAATTTCATTCAGTCCTCACAATGAACATCCAATAGTTCACTCTATATAACGAGTACTAAATTGAGATTTTGGGTGCATTTTGGCCGTCACACAAAGGTTTGCATGACTGTATTTACATATATCAAGGACTAAAATGGAAATAAGTCTCAGATTTATTTTGTCATCCTTGACATTGTTTTAATGTGACAATTTTATTTATCCCAAAATTTACTAAATTAGTACAACAAAATACATTTTTTCATGGCCTTCGATGAGATGGCCAACTGGAGTTGCTCAATTCTAATTATGGAATTTCGGTCATGTTATAACATTAAATATAATATTTGTTATAATGTAATAATATTTAAATATCGCTATATTAGGCTGTTTTGTTGTGGGTGGAAATGTTTCATGATGTTCAGTTGTCCCTACAGTAGTTCCTAGAGCTGATGCTGTAGCTGTACATTAATGTTTCAGTAGTGGTGGCATGATTCTCTAATAAATTCATGGAACACGTGTCTAATTCTACAGATGTTTTTCAAGAATACATTTTAACATGTCACAGTAGGAAAATCACAGGTATAAACGATACAATTAGTGATGGCTGAATTCCATTTTGCTGCTTTTAGAGTCCTGGTATTGTGTATGCTGTCAGACTGTCATGGCTTAAAGGGATGCTTGGCTTCGACAGGATGGAGCCATCGCCAACAACTCTGTTTCTCCTATTATGTCAAGTCAAAATGTCTGAAAAGGCCTTTATGAGACAGAAACATATAAGCCTACATTTAAAGACCCCCGACACTCACATTTTTTTTCATTCATTTTTGCTTAATAAAACCTTCCAGGACTGTGTGGGGGCGTGCACAGACTGTGCTTGATTGACATCTCTTCCACTCACCTGATTGTTTGTTGTGGTTGGGTGTGTGTGTGTGTGTTTGTTAATTATTTTATGGCTGAAATAAAATAAATAACAAATAACAGCAGCATCAAGTGAAGCCAGGGATTGAGATAGAAATAATGCAGCGCATTGTATGCGAAGTATTTCAAACACTGAGAAAGGTGCCCTGTGATTGGAGAACTTACATTTATTTATGTGTGTTTTTGCTGACAATAAAATCGAATGAATAGTACAGGACTCGTTGGCTCGAACACTCGTGTTGAAAAGCGTGTCTTTTGTGGTGTGACATGTTTGTCACATTTACTGCTGTGGTCTCCCTGTTTTCTCTCTCTCCTGCTCTCCTTGCTCTCTCTGACTCGCTCCCCCTGTAAATGCATGTTTGGAGGCTCAGGCGGTCACCATCATCATCATCAGCTAAATTAAACATACATTTATAGCTGTCTATTTTGACTTCTCTGCCCTCCTGCTAATATCTCAATGGCAACAAGTTCTTGCTCAGGTGTTACAACCAACTGAAGCATGCTTGTAGTTTATGGGCGATGTTGACAATAAATATACTAATGATCATCCTCATACAATCTGGAATTCTATTTTTGTGTTTATGTTTCTCCAAACACAAATATGTAGATATATGTTTGAATCAAATCAGAATGAAAACATTTTTTCGAACTAGCTCAGCTACTCTGATACTGCAGTATCCCTCTTTGGGAATCACTGCCATGGCATACCCCAAAGGTTTTTGTTGAATGCCTGGTCAGATCTGTAGTCTTGTTTAAGATATTTACTGATGTAAATATTTTAAAATGTGTGGAGTAGAATCACCGGATGCAGGATAGTGAGAAGCTGATGTAGTTTTAGAGTTGGTAACAAGGCAACAGTGTCAGGTTTGGCTTGTCATAATAATCAAACACGGGAGGCATTCTGGACAGCTTTTTACCTGGGCATTGCATTAACATAAGAAGCTGAAGCATATTGGAGGACACATAGGCTTTACATGAGTCCTCCAGTGTCGTATATTTATTTTAGAACAGTATTAATGCGAAATATTTGTAGCCCTTTATTTGTCCCGTCCCTGAAGGCCTTCAGGCTTTTTTTGTTATATTAGTTTTTTTGAGAAAACATGTTTTAATTTAATTTATAGGTATTGTATAATTTAAGTATGGGTATAGGAAAAAAAATATTGTGTTGGTATTAATGCTAGTGCTAGTATAGCCTTCTCTAAAGCTTTGACATAGCAGAGTGTTGTTTCTGTTCCGGACACAAACCCCTTAAAACTCATTTCAGAACATCAAATCTCTCCATATATTCCCCAGTAAGTACAACAGGTCTCCATGTCAACCTACTGCTGATGAAATAACATGTTAATAATGTGCCCAAATGTAGCCTCGCACATCTCAGTACAGGAAATCACAGACAGTTGTCCTCACACTCTCCAGCCGTGGTGACAACTTTCACTGACGTTAAACCTGAGGAAATGAGACAGGAATGTGTGACTAGGGAGGGAATTCTCCCACGGAAAGTGCTCATTTCATCTTGCTAGTGTTACATGTGATTTCACTTAAACATTCAGGCACAGGCTGTTTTGAGGGAAATTGTAAAAATTGTTTGTTTGGTTTAGATGTTGTATTGTATCCCTGCTGTGTCCCCCCCCGTCAGTTTAGTATCTAAAATATTCATACAATAATGGAAATCATCATCTATATGTATGAAGCAAGTTGGAAATTATAGTATATTTTGTCATATTCCCATCAAATGGTCCATTTGGATACTTCTGATACTTCCCCGACTCACCACCAATCACAGAGAGATCAGGTCATGGAAAACCTGTGTAGTTTGCGTTACAGGATGAGCTAGCAGGTTAGCTTCATGCATTGTATGCAAGTGTGACTGCTGTGTGCTCATTCTTTAAGCACACAGTGGAGATGGTGGCACTTGTTTTTAGTATAGGCTGTCCACAGAACAATGTCATCAGTCACAAATAAGTTCAGACCTACATTATTTATCTTATTTTCTATTCATTATTATATTATTTGCATTATATTACAGTGCAAGCAATACATGCAGGACATTGTGGCCATAGTTGTGACTGCAGGATGGAAATATGGCATTAGCAGGTGAGGAAAACACATATTTTGCAATTTAAAAACAATAAATATATTCTGATATGAATTAACATAAACAAGCATTGATGAATTGTAATGAGGGGTGAAGACACTGCAACACTGTTTCCAAATTACATTAAACATGTCTGGCATTTTCATACTTATTGGCAGACATATATGGAATATTACCTATCTGCAATATGCTAATTAGTGCCTCTAAATGTAAAGAAATTTGAAATATGTTGCGGCAATAAAACATCAATTTAAAATACATTTATTTTCCATATGTGGGAAAAAAATTGTAGCACCTCCTTGAAGGCTTTGAGATAAGAGGACATGCTGGGTGAGAGAGTCAGAGCTGATTTTCCATCACTCTGTATGGATACAGTTCATGGGGAGGGCAGGGATGAAGGTTTGAGATGATCAATGAAAGTGAACTGGTGATGACTGCTGGAGTGACTGTCCAACCCGCAGTACCAGAATGGTCTGATGTAAAGATATAAGGGTTACTTACTGATGGCTGAAGAAAACCGGACTGGATGTTATTTCCCTAAATTATTAACCTTTTTGATGATGTGGTCTGTGTTGGTGTTGGGGTGAGATCATCCAAAGAAGAGGGGAAAGAGAGCCAGGACAAGAGCTAAGCTAACCCAGCTTGGACCCAAGACTATACCGTTACCCAGCCTACTTCTACGTCAACAAAACCAAGGAGGTAATTGTTATTTTAGAAAAAGGGAGGTGAAGACACACTAGCCTATCCACAGATCCCACAGGATACTACAATACCCACCCCAGCCACAGCCTGTTCACCCTGCTGCCATCTGGCAAGCAATACACAAGTATCCACTGCAACACCAGATCCGCTTCTTTTGTCAGGCTGTTAGACTCCTCAATTTATCAAATTTTTGTGTATAGCATGATGGGAGTACAGCTTGCATTTCATTGTACAACCCAATTTTGTATAACGATAAATAAATGAACATTGAACACCACTGACTGGGCCACACTTCTGATTTTCAAACTGGAAAATCATGGCAGCCTTTTTCAAATGGTCTATTTTCTAAAACTTTCTGAATGAAAGTTTGAGGAGAGGAACAGACCATGCAGCTTCATTTTATATTGATGCTAGTTTTAAAAGTTCTATACAAGGTTCCCTTTGGAGAGTTGATGCATCACACTATTATCTTACTGTTCACTAATTGATCTTCCTCCACCTGCATGACTGGACTGAGTTAATTTTCAAGTGGTTACTTCCAGATTTAATCTCGAGTTTGTGAGAATAAATCGGAATGATTACTTAAATCACAGTTATTGATATGAGCTTACTCGAGCTGAGTATGATTTTGGTATGTAACTTGAATTTAATTACTGTTAAAACACTAAGTCTAGGACATCTTGTCTTCTTTTAAAATATTTTATTTATTTTTATTTAGCCTTTATTTAAGCAGGTGTGTCCCATTGAGATCAATGATCTCTTTTACAAGAGAGACCTGGCCAACAATAACAGCAATACAGAGTTTCAGTCAATAAACTGGCAAACACGTAGATTTGACTATTTAAAGTGATCAGATGAAACATGTACACAGACTCTAATTCTAAGATAAGTCTGTAGACTGTTCAGTGCAGTAGGTGCAGAAAACCTAAACGCTGTCTTTCTAAATTCAGTTTGGTCTTTCGGAACAACAAACCACTTAATGACCAGAGAATAAAGTTATTTCCATGTTTTATAAGTTTAAAAGGGAAGATAAGTAAGTACCACCGAATGACATAACGTGCACAAAAAGCAGACCAATTCACTTTGGAAGTATTTAGATACTATGGTGAGTAAGAAATCCACAGTTTGTAGTGAATCTCAGGGCCCCATGATACACACTATGGGCAGAGGCATCCATGTACCACAGTTCACCATAATCAAAAGACAAGTGGTCATCAATCCAAACACCCTAGATATAAATAGATACCAACTCAATTTTTTGACCATTTCTGATAACAGTTTTCTCAAACAATGCTGACCATGCTGTTCTTCAAGTGGTAAAGAACATACGTTTAGTTTCATCTGCATTTACAACAAGTTGAAGTTGACAATGCTGTTAATGACAGTAAGTGTTATCAGCATAAAAACAGGCTTTGCAATATTCTGTCCATGGCAATCCATGTATATAGTTAATAGGAATTTACTCTCTTACAGTGTTATAGGTTGACACTGTGGTGGTCTAAGCGCCACATTCGTCTATATGCACCAGAAGGCATCGTGTTGGCAGACTGTTCCATTATTCTGCACTTCTAACTGCAATGTCATAAAGACTATATATGTATGGCATATCTATTTGAGTGAGTCTAATATTTAGTTTAGCGTGACCTGTGACATTTTACAGACAAACAATGAATCAATTCATCTCACATCTAATTTAGAAAGGAGACTTTTAGTTATTAAACTTAATTCTGGTATCAAATTCAGAACTGTGGTTTTGTGGTAGCCCAAACTGTAAATGCTGACTTGATGTCCAGCAATGTCTGCTTACTTCCTTCTGTTCTGAAAGAAAAGTTTTTGGTGAGGGGTGCCAACAAAGAGGAAAACCTGGTGTGTCAAGGCAATGTGGCGTGTTTGTGCTGGGAACAGCAGAACTGACTGTTTGACTGGATTCCTGCTTGAGTCTTTTTGTCAGCCTGAGTTTCCATCCTGAAGCGCTGTGGATGTTTTTTTCAGCCTGTCATGTCTTCACCTGGCCTCCTGAACATCCCCACCCCCACCTACCCCCCAGCTGCCATGTGGCCTGTCACGCTGCCTCGCCTTTGCCACCACACTATTTGTTATATTTGTGAGGAGCTTTCGTTGCCATCCTCCATTCACGGTTTCCTCACTCTAATCTTAACCATATAACAGTAAAGGAATCCAAAATGTTTATTTTCTAACTGTATTTCATACTTTAACAATGTGTACCTGCTGATACAGAGTCCAATCCAACTCTTATATTTACTTAAATAACACAGCTGCACTCTCAGGATACAATCTGAAAATAAGATAGAACTTAATGCATCCCTTTTTGTGCCAAAGATGCTCAGTATACAGAGTAAAAATATTTAAATTAAGTTAAATATGAAAAGAATATGTATCTGGCACATTGAAATAACAGGTGTTGCCTACTAACTAACTAACTAATTTTTCACAAATTGAACCCAAATGGCTACTGGAAGTCCTGGATCTAACCCTAACTCTGTTGGTGTTGTTAGGACTACAAAAGCATTCTGGTTGTACAATTGTTTGTAGTGTTTTAAGCGACCCTTTATTTCTGAAGTTATCAATGTTTACTGATGCTGTTAAAGGCTTTTTTATATAAATAATGTAAACACAGCAGTTAAATAAGTCTAGTCTTAATTATGGACCCAAATGTTGTTGAGCTATCTCCATGTTGAAGAAAGCAGCAGCACAATGACCTCACTTCACAAAAATGTCCTGAAATACACACACGCACACACACACACACACACACACACTCGTGACATACTGTGGGAGTGTATGCAGAATCTCTTTTGCTCAGTGTGAGAGAGTGGAGATAACAGACGTTGGTTCAATAAAGCAACCACTTGAGCAACCTGCCCCTCAGTTCATTTCAGTCATCTGTTTCCTCAGTCAGTACACATTCCCACCCCTCCACCCCCACCCCCCTGACGCCCCCTTCAACATTCACCCCTGAGCCACTTTTACACTCAAACCTCTTTTTTTCTCCCCAAACCTCCCTGCTCACATCTATTTTTGTGACCCCCTCTCTTCGTTTTTAGAGTTAGTAGGACTGGCCCACGGCTCAGTGAGGTGTGTGTGTGTGTGTGTGTGTGTATGGAGGGGGGGGCAGTAGGCCAACCTTTGATGCCCCCCGCCTCCTTAAGTGCTGATGTTGAGATGAATGCATCCCAGAAACAAAGAACTGAACATCCAAAGCTGCCCTGACAACTTTACAAGGTTGGCACACAGGATGAGATGTCAAACGTTATGAGTATTTAGTTCGACTGCTTTCACTGTGACAGGGGGTTGTTACCACTGGATTAGTCTGCGAGTGAGACTTTGTGCTCACATCAGTCAATTAGCAGAGAAGGTGACTCACACAGAGTAATTCCATTCTTTTGATTTTCTCATTGTAGGCAGAAATAATTGTTCTAGCACAATGACCTCCAATAGTGTCTTTAAATGTCCAACGTCTGCATAAATAAGTCCACTGATTTGGAGTAAAACAAAGGTGAACATTACCCAACACCAATATATTATTAACAGCTACCAGCTGGCTCAAGTTTGAACTACCATGTACCATGAACCACACTGTGTGAATGCACCTTTACAGTGCAGTGGACAGTTCAGTGCACAATTCTGCTGACTGCTCATGTTAACTGAAAAAACAAACAAAAATCTTGACATTAACTTATCAAGCATAATGGTTTCTGATAGAAGCAAAATGGGACTGTTGGGCCATTTGAGAATTTCATTCCAGACGGCATTTTTTTGAATGTTTGATTGTGACCCATTTCTTTTAATTTCTGCATCAGTGGAAGATGAATGCAGCTCTACATGATTTCTTCTGCTTTATACAGTTTTAATAGATAAGCGTGCATTTGTGTGCACGTAGCTTCTGGCTCTGTAGTGAGTCAGGTGAAGACAAGCCTTGCTTAAGAGTCCTTGGGCAGTTATGAGGGACAGACAGAGTCCTAGGAGCATCAGTGCGTAAAGGCTTGTAGTCAGAGCTTTTGAACACAGTAAAATGAATTCCGGAGATTTTTGGCTGCAAATAAATAACTAGTACTGAGATCAGGGCCTCATTGTATTTGGCAGAGAAAATACAGATGATACCTTCTTGTCCAAATTCATGATAAATCTCTCAAAACTTCTCAAAACAGTCACTCTGTAGCTTTGTATAAAATGGCACATGACACCGAAGGTAAAAGTCAGACAAACGTTCTGCACACTGTACTGATATCTCCCAGAAAATTCTTTTGACAATGCCTGACAAAGATCTCTTTTAGATTAAAACATTGCTCTGTTAAGAGTGAGAACTGTATTGTATATGCCAGAGTGGAATGACACGGACACTATGAAGCAGTATGAAGCATTAAAAACTCTTGGAGTGGAGCCCATTCGTCTATGGAGATATTTTTGTGTTGTTTTTTAAGCAGTCAAAAAATGGTTTGAGAGAAAACCCTTCCGCACTTTTGCTTGCAAACCCTAAAGTTCTGCTTGCGAATATAAAAGTTTTGCTTCTGGTTCAGCTGTATTCCGTGGGCGGGACCTACGCTGAAAGAGGAAAGACACGTTTCTATTGGCCAGTCTTGATCGGAGTGACAGCTTGGCAACATCAGCAGTCAGTAACTGTGTGTAATCTAACCAATAATTAACTGGCGTAACTATTTACAATGTATTTGTTACAAGCTACAGTCAAAGCTTGCACCATATTTAATGGCAGTTTGCAAGTTTGTTTTAAAGGACTGGTAATCCCCCAGATGAGCTGTTGGAACTGTGTTGGTGCAACCACTAACTATTTGTAGTGACATTACTTTGGTTTTAGGGTGTATTTCCTTCATGTGTTCTTATGTAGACGATCATCTTTTTAAATGAATCATCAGGCTATTGTTGGAATTTCCTAGGAAGTTAACTTCTCACAGAATTACAGTTACGTGGGTGTTGGATGAAAGCTCAAAATAAAAACGTAGGAGAACCTCACAAAATCAAAATGCTTTACTAAAATTAGAGTCAATTGTTAAATGAAATTGACATAATTGACTAAATTGAAAATGTCGTTATGTAGACTAAGTCTAGACTATAACTGAAGATTGTTCAATTTGACTTTAACTCATTCATGTGTCAAAAGACTAACAAATCAATCAAACTCCAGTGCTATATAAACTGTGAATCTGGAAGCTCAGATGGTCAGTTAACAGTTAGTTAATGAAAGTATACACGCTGTGCCAGCTGTGTAATATTACGCAGAGTTTTGGAGAAGCGTTAGTGCATGTCTTTTGAGTTTGTCGGAGCAGCAAACACAAGTGACAATGATTTACAGAAAATGTGGAACTTCTGTCTGTTTTTTTTTTTTTTTTTACATTTATTTAGTTCCTAATTGTGCACCCCGACATGTTTTGCCTGTAATCGGAGCAGGTCACCTTGTGAGAACATTTCACACACATATATATTAGTTTCTTTTTACCGGTCATGCCACAATACCCCCGTTTGTAGCATGGTTAAAAAGTGGTCAAGTTTTTGCAGCTTAAACCACTTAGTAAGGTTAGGGAACAGAGGTCATGGCAAAATACATCACTTAATCCTAGTATGATGGGACATGACCCCAGGCCACAAGTAAAGGTTAACACTTACAGTATACACCAATTCACCCCTCTGACAGCCACGGCTGCCTACACTGCTCTATATAAACCTCATACTACTGAATGCTGACAACGACCTTACATTTCCAATGCGGACTTGCAAATGAATCTAGATTTGTTGGGTTTTATTCAGAGGTTAAAAAGGTCACTCTTTTTCAGTTATTAATTTATATTTATGAACTTGTTTTTAATGCAAACCGTGGTGTCACAAAAACTAAAAAAAGAACATTTATAATGGGATCATGATGACTTCAGTTATAAAGTATTGTATATGCCCAGTGCAGCGCTGCCTGATAATACACAATACAGTGTGACAGTGTAACAATGACCGGGTTTCCCACACTGAACAATACATTTATCTCTATACTGGCAGCATGGTGGAACCACTGTCACACCTTAAATATCTACCCATTTCTAAAACGCAAAATGCAGTGTGTTATGAGATGTACTCAGAATGTGATTTTTAATATAATTGAATTGAAGTCAAGTGAGCAAACAAGCTTGCAGATATTTCGGTGCGTTGCAACCACTGTAAAATGTTGGCGATAATGCTCCGCCCTGTTGTAATCCTCCATTAAAAAGGAGAAGAAGAAGACTCGGTCAAAGGCTGCGATTCTCACTTCCGTTAAGCGCACAACAGCATATTCTTTTTTTACACAACACTAACCTGTCAAAATGAACGCACTACACAAGTCAGTACATAGTGTACACAGTGTACTGCATGTAAGTGTACTAACGGGAGACACAGCTATGTAGATACAAGGGAACAAAATGTGAAGTTGGGAAAGAAGGCGGTAACAAGTATTTTTCTAACTACAGTGTGCCTCTATTAAAGGGTACAGTATGACCTACTGAACAACAATTTAAAGAAAAATTTAAAGAGAACTTGTACAGTAAATATTTTGGACTACTGGGTACCTTGTCTAATATGAGCATGAACATGTTTGAGAGCCACACACAGATCCCAAACAAGCAACCACCATTCGACGTTTGCTGGTCAAATTAAGGGCTGTAGAGATGTTTTGGCATTAGGTCTGCTAAGTTAATGTTCAGTTAAAAGAGACAAGTTGAAAGTTATGAAATGTGAATTCAGTTTTTCAATCACTGCAGTGTTCGGATGCTTTACTTGTGATGTCAGTTACGCTGTGACACAACATAAAATCAATACTCCTCTACAGCTGCCCTGTTTTCAGTTCCGCTGTATGTAGAAACCTCATAATAAAAAGCTTTTCTGCTTACTGTACGTAACAATGAACAGCACCCCATGCAACAACAGCGTCAGTACCTCTCTAGTGTAGGTAAGTTAAGATCACTTTAAACACCTCTGTTTGCGCTAACAGCTCACACTAATGCACACTCGCCACTGTGTTTCGCATGAGCATACACAAATCTTGAAAGTCTCCTAAGGACGCAATTCAGGACTGTTTGCGCCCCATTTTGAAAGAGCAACGGCCAGTGGGGAAACACTTAACTGACCAATGGTGTAGCTTCACCACTCTCTCACTCACTCACTCAGTAAGTCAGGGACAGACTGTAATTCATAGGCCTGCGGATCAGCCAAAAATCTGATCTATAGCATTACTGAAAAGGAGAGAAATGTTTGTATTAGTTTTTAGTAAGTATATGTATAAATAAATCCAGCTTCATTTGGCCTTTAGGAGATCAGACTTTGAAAACCCCTGCCATACATTGTTCTGTATAATGCATGGTACCAATGGGCTGCTACTAACATTTATTTTCATTATTGCCTTTTTGCTAGACAAATTACTGAAACAATTGGTCGTTCTAAAATGCACTTTGCAATGTTGAAAAGATCATTGTATGACAATTAGAATTTGGAGAAGATGGAGCTTTAAGTGGGTATTTTAAGATATATGTCTGATCAGAATGGCCTCAACAAAAGTGCAAAACACAAAAATCTAAATACTTAAATAAATATCTGAATAAATTGATTAAATAAAATACCTGAATTATGGAACTAATTGTCTCAGCACTTACAGTTGAAGTGAAATATACCAGAAATATCTGGTAGAAAGAATGGGGTGTGCACAATCAAATGTGTCTGTCCCAGTTTAAACATGTGTTGATCCCCATGTGGACTTTGACTGTATACAGCCATGAAACAGGACAAACAGTCCTGTGTAATATTCGTCCCTGAGGTATAACACAATCTGCCCTCATGTCTTGCCTGGCCACTGAGTGAGATTGCTTTAAACTGTAAGCTACTCTTTTCATGGAAAAGATCTAAAATTAATCAGCGGGCTTGTTGTCCCCTCTTAAGGCCACGATAAGAAGGTTTTGGTGCATTGGGAGGGAAACATAAGAGGCTTTGGGGGCCGCTTTTATTAAAAGGATCTGACATCTACCTGCCCTCTCAAATGGCAGGCAATTTTAACACTTCTGGCACGCAAAGCAGCTGCACAAAAATAACCACGTCTCCCAGGCTGTAGGCCTACTCTGTTGTGATGCTGTTTACCTTAAAGGACAGTGTGAAAAGCATTGTAAATGAAATGCCTCTCCACAACAAATCACAGACCAATTTGTTTGGCAGCTTGAATGTCTACACATGGGCTGATTTCTCTCTTCATCTTTTCATTTTCCTGTTGTCATTATCCACACGTATCATGTCGGAGACGGCTTGATGGACTCAATGTGTCGGAACGGCTTGTTCTCACATCCGTATCACTGCAGGACTCCCCACAGTACAGCAGTGGCCTGTCAGTGCTAAGACTTGGGGCCAGTTCTCACTGTGATGGTCAGTTGGAGATTCTTTTATTTTGATACAGTTATCGTTTCCCATTTCCCCACTTGATTGGAGCTTAAAAGCCAAAGCAGCCCAGATCGTGCCGGCATAAATCTCCAGGTCTATTAATCCGTCCTGGTGTCGTGTCTCGCACAGAACTGCCCAATCGTGTCTGGATATTCATGGGGAAATTAAATGAATGATATTTTGAGGCAGGTCAGCAACACTGCAGATTGGATATTAAAATAGGTGGGCTGCTTTGTGTGTTTGCTGTTGATTATTCTCTTATGTATTCGATATGAAGGAATAGCCTCTGTAGAGACAGTTAAGAGCATGTGAAGTGTCTGTTACATCAACTCAAACAGCCCTTTCTCTTTTCTATTCTGCATCACATCCTCCAACAATGTTGGCAGCTTTCATTTCTGAGGATGAATAACTTGGTATAAAAACATGATGTAGAATAGTAGAAAAACAGGCCACTGACTGAATAATTACCAATGAAATATGGAAGAAACAACCTTTGATATTTTAATTAACCATAGGATAACTCCTTCCTAATTGAATTATTTTAAATGCACACTCACTGTGCATCTCTGGTATAGAATAATGTAACTGGCATTTTTACTGTATAAAAAGCTTGTCCCACATCAGCATCATTTTACACCACATTTTAATTTGACATTGAAATCCATGTTGGCACATATGTATGTGTGTGTATATATATATATATATATATATATATATACACATTCCCATACCACAACTCAATTTATCTCCTATGGCTACTATTTCTCCTAATCTTAATTTGTTCCTGGTCTCTTGGACACGTAACAGCCTCATAATTAGAAGACAGTGGGTTTTCATGTGAGTATGAACATACATTTACATTTACATTTAGGCATTTAGCAGAGCCTTTTATCCAAAGCAAATTCCAAATAAGAGCTTTAAAGTGCATAGAACCATGATCGAAAACATAAGATGTCTCATCAAACTTGTAAGGGCATGTAAGGGATAAGGTTAATAGTAATAAAATAATCGAAACATAGAAACTGCCAATAAGCTATTCAGTCCCATGTATTTCCATTTTTACGTTTGTAGAGTGGATCTCTGTGGTGCATACACACCACTTACACGTTGCTCTCACACACCTGAGAGCAACGTGTGTGCTCTCAATGTTTGACTCTTGCAGGTCAGAGTCAAACATTGACTCTGACCTGCAAGTTGCTTTTTAAACTCTGGAAAACTGATATTAATACTCTCTTCTGACTCTCACAATAGTAATAATACTTGATTATTGTTTGTATTGTTGTTGTTATAAAGTATAACAATGTAATTTTTTGAGCTGTGTATATGATATATATTTCCCCATTTTCTCAATGTTTCTGAGAAGTCCTGAACAACACTGTTTAATCTGGAAATGCACCACAAAGTAAAATAAATCTCTAAACCACTATAATCAAATTATATAAGTGCTATTATTATCATCAAGCTAAAAAATACAATAGTGTTGATTTACCTACTGGTTAAATATATCTGGTATGAATCACATCCAGTTGCAAAAAAGTCATATCATTTCAGGCAAACAACTACATATACCTGGATGATACATGTGCATCAAGAATTAGTATCATCCAGGGAGAAAGTCAAATTTCACTAGTATGATTTACCTCATTTCTTCCAAAATCTTGTTTTTCTCTATTCTTTTAAGAAGGATTAGTTTTTCCCCTTCTATAACATAATTAAAAGATAACCTGTCTTCTTTTAATTTAGGACTATATTATATCTAATCCTCCCGACTTTAGTCTTAGCTTCAATCTTGAGCTCTTGATTTGATTTTGGTCATTGCTGATTTGATCTTTGGCAGTTCTTTCAATCTCCCTCTCGACAGTAATATCAACTCCCAAGATGACTGATACTTTAATCCGTAGCATTAATCTCAAGATTCTATTTCTTGAGAAAATGCTGTTGTGGGGGAAGAGGAGGAGATCAGCCCTGTCTGATGAAAAATATGTATTTTGTGCAGTCTGTTCACACAACATAACCACACAAGTGGTTAGTTCTTTGTCTAGAATAGTACCAGTATTTACTGACTAAATGTATTGCTGATTAAAACCTTCCTATAAGAAATGCAAAGATTTTAGACTTGTTTTTGAACAAATCATCAGTATGGTTTCAGCTGATCTCTTCTGAATTCACATTCAATCTGTCAATCCACAGCAACAACAACAAATGAGGCGCCAAGTTCTTTCCACGTTTGCCGTTCACCTTTATTTAAATATTCTTGGCCTTGGTGGGTTCTTCTAGAAGGCAGAAGCATGATGAACCCACCGGTAACTTCACACATGGAGCAAAACACTTTGAGGAGTGACATGCAGTACTTGCTCACAGGGCAACACACATCTCTAGGAGTACAGTATAGAAAACAGTTGACAGAGGGAAAGTACAAGCAGACTTCACTTCCCATCATCCATTATAAAACAGATTTACCCCATCATGCATCCTGGAATGAAGTACAGGGCACATAAAAGAACATATAAAATAGCAATGAAATACTATTATTTAAATTATTTTGGACTAAAATAGAACATGTCCTTTAAAATTGAAAGTGTGAAAAACATTGAACACAGGTATAGACCTGTTTGGTTTTATCAGTGTGATAAAACCAAACTATATGTGTATTGCCTTGCTAACTCATCTATTAACCAAAAGCAAAAGTTAGAGGTGTGATGTTTGAAGAAGTCCGACCTCAGGCAGTTCATGTTAATGTTGATGTTTTACTTTTAATAAAAGTGTGCCTTTAACTTTATTTTGTGTGCACAATTTCTTATATCATGCAAATGATCAATGTGCTTGCAGATTAATAATTGGCATCCATGTATCTGATTCAGATTCAAACCGGAGCAAGATTTTTGTTATCTGTTGTGACATTTGCTGTGGATATTCCTGCTCTTCAGAGGATCATTTCTTTATTTCATTTTATGGACTTAATTAGCACCACACCACGGGTTATAATGTTTTGTTGAAACTGCTGTGTCTGTGTTATGAATGTATCGTCATTTTGCAGGATGTAGCTAGTGAATGTCCTGCATTACGCTGACAGGTGTTTTAACTATTTTGTCCACTCCATTTATATTAATGAAAGTAGGCTCTCTGTAAAATGCAATGCAGTTTAATGGCACAACAAACCACATCCTTCAAAACGATGATACAGTTGAATATGTGCTCCACGCATGCTAACATGTAAACGTATTTAACTGTATTAGGCTAATTTATCAGTAACTACTCAGTTCACAGGGAGTACCAAACCAAAGAAAGCCATGTAAATGTAGTGAACATTTGTGCCAGAAGAACTTGATAATGATCTCCTCATATTCAACAGGCAAGAGAACAAACAATGGGACTTCTAAAAATAACAGACTACGTCCTGGAGATGTAAACGATTGAAGGCTGAATGATGTTCAAAGTTTTTGTCACTATGTTACTAAAGTTTTACATATTTTATGCCCATCCACTTTATCACTGATGATGCCATGGATTTCAGTAGCTGTATAATAGTTGTTGTGACCCTTAGAGAAACATCAGGCATGTTCTGAAAAGCTCCCAGAGAACAAACAAAAATCGTCACTGTCACATCATATCACAGCACATCATTTCAAAGATTTTATGATTGAGACAAGATGCAGACCCATTGCAAAACAAAAAAAAGAATATGATACCATTTTCACAACCTTTACAACAATGCAACTTAAAGTAGCTGCACTGCACGTATTTGATCAAAACAAAAAGAAATGTGTAGCCTTGTTCATTAGGAACACAATGGTCACCATGGCCATGTTGCTTTAGAAATATTTTATTAAAGTTTTAGTTTTAGACTGCTCAGTCTGACCCTAAAGGAACAATTAACCATAATTTAAAGTGCCATTTGGATCCATTGCAATTTTGACTTGCATTTGTTGTCTGGCCAAAAAAAAAAATGTATGTATTAATTTCACAATTTTACTTGGAACCAGACAATTGTGGCCTGATCACTTGGGTTTACCTGGTGGGTTGGAGTAACCCTGGAGGGTTACTTGGTGGGTTACCAAGTTATTTTTCAGCAGAACTGCCTACGTAAAGATAGTGCTCTATTCTACTTTTCAAAATATGAAAGAGAAAGCCTAGTAACAAGCAACAGGAAAACTCTCGTACGAAGACTGTAGAAACATGAAGGTACAACATAATATTCTGCATGCCTTCCAAAGATGAACTCCATATGTATGGAATCACCTGCCTGCCTTTATCATCTTATTTATGAGGCCGTTTTGCATGGTAAGCAATTGTGGTCACATTGGTGCTTGTCTTACACTCCTGTCATGTTTTGGCCTCTTTTGGATATTCTGGACACACATTCCAGGAGAAATCAATCACTGATTCATTTAAGGAACTAACCTAAAGTACTTGGCTGTTTTAAAAGCTTGATGAGCCTACACAGGGAACTACAAAAGCAAGAGCATTGATAGGACAGACTTGCGTCATGCAAGTGTTTGTGTGTGGAAGTATTACAGGAATAAAAAACTGACAAAGCAAATTATGGTGGGAACAAGTTGGATGTTAGGTCGATCTGTTTTGACCTAATAGTCATGGGTTCTCAGGCAGTGTACCCCTCACCCTCTGAAAAGCTTTGACATTTGTGTAGTTTTCAGGCCCTTTCCTAGTTATCGTCCTCTTCATCGCTGTCCTTCATGGAAATGCCTTGCATCCCTCCTTCCCTCACTGAGGCAGTGGCTTCTTCCAAAGTCAGCCGATTTCTCACAGTTTCATACATCTTACTGTTTAATGTGGAGTCCAGCACCCCTTGAAGGCGGAAGTCACGGTACTTTTTCTATCAGAAACAAACAAAAGAATTAGAAACAGTTTGCGAAGGCATTCTAGAAATGGCTTTACAGGTTTTGTGAGATAGAGGGTGTACCCTTGATGACTTTATTTCTAAATGTTACATTTTAAAGTCTTTGTAATATGCCAGGCTAGGCTTAACATCCCAGATATATCTCTGTACACAGATATAAAACCATGAAATATGGGTAAAATTGAAAAACAATAATATTTCTACTGATTCAGTAAAGAACTTCTTTGTTGGTCTGTTCTATTGTTTGGTGTATTTTTCAAACTCACATGGATAAATGTAAAGATTTAATGCTATGTCCACCAGAATCAACTACTCATTCTAGAATCATAATATATGTTCAACCATAACACAGAGAGACTTTTAGTGCAGTTTTACCTCCAAATAAAAGGGGTTAGGTAATCTGGGTAAAGCTTGTTTACAACCTGTTTCATTGTCTGACTGCTCGTGTTTCTTACCCCTTTGGACCTATTTTTAACGATGTCATAGTTACTTTGGTGAGCACAATATTATCATAAGTGATTTCCAGAGCTTCACAGATAAAAAGTGTTTCAGGTCAAACAGTAAGGGTGAAAGAAGCAGCTATTTTAAGTTATTTTAGACATCTAAACATTGGGGCTCACCCTTTCATTCCATCACAGACCCAGACATTCTTGTCTTTTTCAGGGTTCACTGTACTGGTCTCAAACAGGTATTAGAGCCTCCATTTCATCTGAGCTTCCTGACCTCTGGACTGGAACAGTGACTCTCCCAAACATCCTCATAGTGTCCCATTTTAAGGGTTTCCTCCTTGAAAGGACGCAGCACTTTTATTCAGACACTTCACTCAGCTTCATTATGCTCCTAATCAGTGATTTTGGAATAGTATAGTCATCCGCCAGAATGATTATTAAATAATGATTAGTATTTTTTGGCTGCATTCAGGACAGACTAGATGAGGCATTATGATATGATCATGACATGGAAACTTCAAAGGAGGTGAAACTTGAAGTGGGACAGAACTAAGAAGAACATGCATACTCTACACAATATGAAAACTACTGCACAGATTTGAAGCAGGACCTTATTGTTTTGAGGTAGCAAGGGACCCCCCCCCCCCCTCTTTACTCCTTCAATAGATAAAATTTTGTGTCAGATGGATCCTTCTAGATTAACATCTTTCTTTGAAGGCAGGTGGTTGTCAGGGGTGTGACACTGGATGACCAACTGTCCTTTGCTACCAACATCACCACGACAACCTGCAGATTCTCCACAACATCATAATACGTCCATTCCACAAGCAGAAGGTGGTGCAGGTTCTGGTCCCGGCTCATGTCATCTCGAGCCTAAAATTCTCCAGCTCACTCCTGGCTGATGTGCTTGCATATACAATCTGACCTCGGCAGCTCACCCAGAAAGCAGCAGCTCGACTGGTCTTCATCCTACCCAAGTTCTCCCATACTACACGGCCCTTTGCATTCTGCACTGGCTACTGGCGGCTGCCCACATCTGATTCAAGACTCTAGTACTTGCCTACCATGCTGCAAATTGCTCTGGCCCATCCTAAATCCAGAATATGTTCTGTTGCAGACTGAAAACTCATCTGTTGAGACTGCACCTTGGCCCATCAATAAAAACACTCAATATACTCTATACTGTCTTGACTTTCTCTTCGTCTTAATATAAGTCTAAATGTCTTTAAATGATGCACTTGAAGCAGTTCAGCATATTCGATGAAGTTGATATACCTGATGTTTCTTTTTTGTGGTTGTATACACATAGTTGAATACACTGATATGGAATGATTAATAAACAAAATATGTGGGACAGTGAATTGAGGTGTCCTGTCATGATTCCATCGGTGATATCATCATTCTGTACTTTAATCACATTTCTTGCCATCAATAACTGTATCATAGCCAGCTAAGATAAAATAGGTCACATCTCCTACTTCCTTTAGGTTTACAGCTGAAATTATGTGAATGATGAAGGATTTTACTTTTGATAAAGCTTCATTTTGGTGTCATCTTTACTTTGTGGAGCGTTTCCAAGTCAGACATGATACTCAATCACAGGACAGGTATGGAAGTGGGCAGCACAGTGGCTCATTGGTACTTTCATGAAGAACTGGTGGGATATAAGAATAACAGCTTGAACCTCTCAGTGCTTAATCATAATATATTACATTATACTGGATTATTATTACTGATGCATTAGCATGTATCCACTATGTTCAGCTGGTGCTGGGGTGTCTATAAGATGATCTTATGTTTAACATGTAAAACCTACAAAGTAACAAGTAATTATAGCTGTTAAATAAGTGTAGTGGAATAAAAAGTATTTTGATTTATTTATTAATTTCAGGTCATATACGGTGCAGTGGGAGATATAACATCAGTGTATCACTGTTAGAAGTCTCCACTCTACCAGAAAGGCCCAAAAAAAAGTGTAACAGGTGCAACTGACAAAAACACAACACTGTGTGAATAGAGGGATAAATATCAAACTATGTGAGGAGCAGCAGTGAAATGTTATAATGTACCAGAGTTGTTTGAATCACTCAACTCTTGGGAATATTCATATGGCAATACGTTTAGATATGAGATTTAGAAATGTAAAAGGCAGCTGTTCTCACCTTGACAATCCTGATGAGAATCTTCAACTGATAAACATGGAGCTGCAGGTCCATACGGTCAGTCAGCCATGTTCCTACAAGGTTCATAGTGCTGGTGTACCATTGCTGTAACAGACACACAAGCACACCGTACATATCATCTGATACTCCACGAAATAAAGATACTCAAAGCTTGTTTCAGAATATACACATTAAAAAACTACAAATAATGAATCCACAACCCTGAAAATTAATATCTGTAATCCATCAACTTTGTTTTTGGTGTATTTGGCAGAAAAGACATGTGATGTCATCTTTGCAATGTTTCATCATGACAGAGTTTCTTCACTTAGGGAGGGGCCAGAAGAACAAAGCTGACAAACACATCCTCAGCAGATAGACGTCTCTAATCTAAAGATGTTTATGTCATGTCGGTCCCACAGTCTCATCAAGCTATTTGAAAATGACACATGGCAAAGAGCAAGCACTTGTCTATAGCAAGGGGTTGTTCTGCTGCAGGTCTGCAGTTCAGCAGTTCAACGATGCCCATGCAGTCTTCCCTGGAACCCAAGCTTAGAAAACAGTTTCTACTCTTGTCATGTGGGGCCCCATCACATTGTACCGTGGGCTTAGGATCTATTTAAGTCTAGTGCGTAGACCCTGGGAAGATCCAGCAGCCAATGAGGCGTCACTTAATAAGGATCCTAATAAAGAGTCAGGCTTAAGATGCTCTTGGCACACTGCAACATGCTCTGCCACTGGCACTTGTCAAATTCCATGAAACAAATATTTTAGGTGTCAGCTTAGCAGTATGTTCAAAATGTCTTTCTTTAATGATGAACACGTGTCTCTTGAGTGCATATGAAACATAGCCGGTTACAATTCTGGGTTGGGTCCAACTAGTGTCCGTGCCCCCTAAGACTGGACCAATTAAAATAAAATTGATGATTTATTTTGTATGGTGTGGTTGAAGCCATCATTATTACATTTACATTACTTTACATTACATTACACCCCCTCTGGATTACAGTGTCAGTCTGGTTGGTGAAAGTGTATTGCAACTGAAGAAAAAATCTGAAATCTGAAATATTGAAATAAAACAAGAGTAAAGACCTTTACACACCAGCCTGCTTCTGGAAAAAATGACATCACTTTTTTGCTGCATACTATTCACGTTCTGTTTGAAAGTACTCATGATAAAAACATCTGTTGGAAAAAGATATTGACACACCTGGTGTGTAAGGGCCTAGCTGGTTTCCCAGATATACTTATACTAGCTATACTAGAAAATTACACGTTTCAGTATTAAGCAGGTTTTGTTTTGCAGACACAATTCATTTAGTATTCATAAAGTACTATGGTACCATATCCAGCCCTGGTCCTGGTCCTGTTACTACCATTTACACAGGTGTTACAAGCTTCAACCTTGAAATTCTCCCACTGCTCTATTTAGACAAGCCTTCCCTAAACAGTGACCTCTGCAAGGCACAGCTAGCTCAGAGCATGGCAACCATGCAGAAACAGAGCCGAAAGGCTGCAGATGTTTCTCTGTGGGCCCTGGCTGTTGCCAGTCTAATTGATGGATAATGATGAGCGCGGGCTGATACTAATACAAGCCGACTGACTTTCAACAGTCAGGGTCACAGCGGAATGGATGGGGGGCTGGAGAAGAATGGGAAGAGAAATGAAGAGGAAGAGGCTAGCAGTGTGTGTGTGTGTGTGTGTGTGTGTGTGTGTGTGTGTATACTGTAGATGCCAAGGGGTAATTTCTAAGTTGTACAAGATAGATTTTATCCTTGAAAGTAAACAACTTTTTATCGTAATGATTGACTATGAGCTCTATTGTCCATTAAAACAGATTTTCAAGTAATAATAACAGGCTTGAATAGCAATATTGAGGAAATAAAGACAGAATAATAAGCAATATTGCAAGTGCTTCATTGCTGGTGTTGAATAAAATCTTCAGCTCAAAAATACTTTTTAAAGTCTGTCTGTCTATCTCTCCACTTACCCACACATCCATCCATCCAACCATCCATCCTACCAATACAGTGGGTATAAGTGAAAATGCTGTAGGTTCAGAAACAATGGCAAACATTTTGGAAGAAACTGGCTTTTTTACTTGCTTTTGTGCTAATATCTGACATGTAAATTCAGGTTCAACCCTAACAGCCAAAAAACATCAGACTGAGAGTTTTTTCAGTTCAAGAGATGAACTTGTGGAATATATCTTTGGCATCTTACTTAGGCAGTTTTCTTTTGGCATAATTGGGCTAAAATGCCATATTAACCATGCAGAATATTGTAATTCAAGTGGTCTGAGAGCAATTCTCTACTTCAGCCCCTCCTCTTGGTTCTGTTTTCAGGCGTCTGGCTTCACTAGCCAGTGACGCGAGACTTTAGCCAATCACAAGTTATTTCAGTTTGTATTGGCTGTTCTATAAATGCAGAAGCGAGTCCCTTCAGATGGTGAAAGCCTGATTTAACTTGTGATAAATCTCCAATACCGGCAAATAGTAATAATAATATGGCAAATAGTACCAAACAACACGTCCCGGCTCCACACGGAGCTACAGACTCATTATGTTTGATGTCATGGTGCTCCTGACAACAAGTGGCAAAGAGCCATGATGGCAAAGAGTGGGGAATAACTTTTGACGGGGGACAGTGGCGTGAGTATGTGGTGTATTAGCCTCTCATTGCCTGAAGCCTGGGGCGCTGTGCAAAGCGCTGGAGTCACAGCAGGAAGGACTGTGGTCTCGGTGAGGCTCATGGAGAGCCAGCTCTACGAGGGATACGGTTTTGCAGGGAAACAGACTCTCTGCTGCCGGTTAAAGTTGTGGGCTTGGTGGGAGGGGCTTAGCAGAGCGATACGAGGCAGCAGAGAGAGAGGCGTAAGGTTTTGCATAGCTTGCACAGATTTTGCCTGTGCAAATTTGAGTTGTTGATCTGCACTAACAATGAATCATCACGGTGCAACAAAATAATTTGGCATCTTTGTCAAATTTTAAACTGCCAGACACAAAATACCAAAAACAGCTTAGTGGGAAACCAAGATCACTGCTATTTCAGACCTGCTGAAGCCGTAAGAAAAAGGAAGAGAGCAGGTCTACATGTAGGTCAAGCTCAGTCAGCGGAACATGGGTGAAAGAGAAGATGGCTGTGCCGAGGCAGTGCTGGGGTGAATCAGTGAAGCGACCTGGTGCCAGCAGCTTCCTATCTGTCGCTGTGTGCCTGTGAAGGCTTCGGCGTGGCAGCAGGCCTGTGATCTCGCCCCGAGCACAACCCCCCGCCGAGAGGCCAGGCCTGGAGTGACTGATCCACTGACTGGCTGCTTTCCTTCTCTCCATCTTCCACTCCTCCTTCACTTCTCCTTTTTCTTTAGACTTTGCACCGTGCCACACAGCTCCTATCTGCAGCCATTTTTGCAGCAGCCATTTTGTGTCTTGTTCTGCTTTACTCCTTTTCATTTTGTAATTAAAGTCTTCTTGCTGCCATGACTGTCATTTTGGAGGTCTGTCAGAGACATCTTGTGTACACATAATGCCTGTGATTTTCCTCAACTTTAAGATCTTTTTCATGCCAGTTTGAATGTAATACCAGTAACGTGGTTTGAAAAAAAAATGTAAGTGACTGTTGAAGATATCAGCACATCTAGTTTAAAGACTGCTGAAACTGTATTGAAAACACTACAGTATAGAGGATATTTTAAAGCCCTTTTACACAGATTTGTGATTTGCAGTTTTGGAATTTCACAAAATTTCAATGTGATTTTAAATTATGTTTTGTTACTTCTGGAACAAAACCCAGAAGTTCTAGTTTCACTTTGCCTCAGTGTAAATCCCAAGATTTGTGATAATGTGTTGAAACTTGCAACTATCTGCAACGTTCTGAAACCTGACAGTTTTTACCAATGTGAGATGGAGATGAATCATTTTCATAGCAACAGCTCTCTGTTCTTACGTTGTAACTGTCGGCTTTTCAGGATTTTTTTGTAGCTGGATATAATTAGTAGCATCTTAAAATATGAATTAGGATAGAGATACTTGCTATAGTTGCATTTCTAGAATTGATGAAATGACGAAAACATAAACAAACGAGAGGGTCGAGATAACCAGCTTACTTTGCTACAGGCTGATGTCAAGTCGCCAGTGGAACAGGTGATGTGCAAGGTAAGGCTGTTTCACTGGCAACTTGACAAGTTGAGTCCCCGGGTGACGCCCTCAGCTGGCTTGAGTTTTTATATGATGTTCTAAAATGTGTTGTGGGAAATCTTTGGTCTGCATTGGCCTTCAGAGCCTACCTTACAAAATATATTCATCTCAGTAGAATAGCTGTATGTCCATTCAGTTAACTTGTTTCCAGGAAGTCCTCCAAACTAAACAACAAAATGGAACCTTGGTCATTGCTTTCCATAACAACCCATATTAGCATTTTCTTTTTCTTTAGTTTGGGGACTAAAAATACTTGGTTATGGTTAGGAAATATGGTCATTGATGAAGGAATCCAACATCACTGCTGATTGAACACAGGAAGCAAACAGTGGTCATCAATATTAAAATCATACACTTAGTACACCTAACCGTCTAACCCCTGGCCAGGTTGGTTTCAATTGTGAGTCACGTAGTGTGAAGGCAAAAGAAGCAGTTTACCATGCCTTTAGCTCTGGTTTAGAAAAGTGCTTAAACTACTGACTGAAACTATACTTGATATGACTATATGTATTTTCCAACTCAAAATCAATCAGATATCCATGATGAAATGGTCTGGAAAATCAAGCACATCAATGGAATTCTGTTACAAGACCACAGTCTGTGTAATCAAGGGTGGTTATCCAATCCATGGATACAAGGCTGATACGTTTGTCCTTGAGGAGAGAATTATTCTCAAGTTGTCTTGGAGAGATATCTTCTTATGAAGGTAATCATAGAGATGCTACAATCAGGGACACAGTTTCCCAGATGTTTCGACTTCCCTGTACTGTAGACTACAGCTTATGTGATGCACCAGCCCTGTTCTGAAGTGTAAGGATTCTCTGAAGTCTCCCTGTGGCTTCCCTGTCTAAAGTTGCAAAGTGGGAGGGGCCACTGGTTTCCCCATTACCTTCTCAAATGTTTTTTTGATTGATGTGCTCAATGTTGCTTAACATAAAATCATGGGACTCTCCTCCTGAACAATGTTATGATCCTATAGGTTTAGGTTTAGGTTTCAGCTAAGTTTCTGAAAAAGATCATGTTTTGTTCATCATTTTGCCTTGGCAAAGGGTTCTAAATACTACAATACCCATGAGCCTCAGCTGCTGTTGAAGAGAGAGAAGAAGTCTGACAGAGGCACTAATCACAGTGGTAGCAAATTCAAAACGTGTTTCAGTTGTAAACAAAACACTGCCGTAGTGGCTGAAATCATCCAAAATGTACCCAGAAAGGAAAAGTGAATATTCAGTCCACGACAGAAGATGTGTCTGCTGTCCTGATGTCAATGAGAAGCTTGTTCCACCATCGTGGAGCCAGGGCCACAAACACTTGTGATTTTGTTGAGCGGTAGATGGGCCACCCTCATAGGCAAGTAGCAGAGTATTGTGCATGGGCTGGGCTGTGTGGTTGAACCATGTCTTCTGGATGTAAGATGGGTCTGAGCCATTCACAGCACAGTAGGTAAGTACTAGTGTCTTGAATTGCCAGTGCAATGGGTGGGTGAGCAGTGTTGTGTGGGAGAACCAGCTGAGCTTCTGCATTCTGGATAAGCTGATGAGGACGGACGGCACATACCAAGTAAGTTGCAGTAGTCTAGGCGCATGGTGACAAGAACTTGCTGGGCCTCCTGGGTGGGGAACGGATGTATCATCCTGATGTTGTAGAGAATTAATCTGCAGGAGCGGGTTGTTAGTGGTTGGCTTTGATTCTAAATTCTTGCATTATTGTAGGAGTATATTAGAATTACACACTGGGGAGAATGTCCTGTTCCCCCTGAACACTGTCTACCGGCTGTATCTTTAGTGTTTAGTATTGTGATTTAGTATAGCACTTTTGCAAAGCTGGGAGATATGCAAGAGCCTCAAACGATTTGTAGTGTTTGTAGCTGTTCCAAATGTTCTCTCCTGGGGAGAGTCAGTCCTGCCTACTTCCTCTCACCTCCACACACCTGGTCAGTCACTGCAGCATGAAGTGTCTGTACTTGTTGGATTGTCAGTTTTGGAACACGGTCTCAAAATTAAACAGTACTTTTCACAACAATCTTTTCCATCGGCTTTTGTCTTTCTACAGAAGAAATTACTTCATCAATTTATTTTCAAATATTTCACTTTGGTCATCTTAATCTTTCACTCGACATAGTTTCATATTTGTATGTTTTTTTCCTTTTATTTACCAACATGTGTACTTTTTACATGGATATTTCTTCATTTATTTCATTTCGTTTCTTATCCTGATCTGCCTTTACAGCCATTACAAACAGGATGGCTGGCAGGCAGGATTCTTTTGCTCTGACTTCATCCCTTTTTCCCACCAAATGGTATTTTTTACACCATTTGTGGAGCAATCTTTTCACCTTCTCTGACATGCAACTATCTGAGCTCTTCAAACCGACTATGTCTACCTCAAAATAACCAAATAAAAACCTCTGGACAAGGTGACAGTCCTTCAGGGCAGGATTAAGACATTATGCTGTCCACATGTTGATAAAGTAGAAAGCCACTTTGTTTAGCTTGTCAAATGAACAATGATGGGCCCTCTTGCTTTGTTCCTCTTGGCAGGAACTAACACAAGAAAATCATCAGAACAGACAAATTCACACAAGCTCTCTTTTTAGGCTGCATGGGGATCAGCAGGGGGCTAGCACTTGCTGACAGCCAAAACAAGCGTAATATGGCTCTGAATACATAATGCCATAACCCGACAGGGATCAAATCTGTGACATTCTAACGAGTTCCATCTGAAGAAAGGGCTTCCATTCCTTCAGCTGGGTTAACTGGATGTGTGTGCATTTGTGTGTTTTGTCACCTCATGACATGCTGACGAACCCCTACCTATACACAGGCGACATGCACGCCGCACACAACACCACACACACACTCCCACATACACACATATACATCTGCTGGTCCATCCCCCTTCAAGCGAGAGCTGGGAGACAGTACGACCTCCTGCCCCCTTCTGACACCCACCCACCCATGCCATCGAAAACCCCCATCCAGCACCGTACACACGCACAAACCTCAACTTGTAACCAGCGTTCACACCCAAGTCTTCACATGGCGCTTGGCAGGGGGGGCCTGCCACTAGCAGCAGGATCAGATGCAAAAAAGGGCACACCTCTCCTTCTCCCCCTCCCTACCCACCTACTCACCTTTTTCATGACCCTTTTACATATATTTGCTGTGTAGTGCAATGAGAGGAAACTGCCCTTCTTAGAGATGAACAACACACAAATCTTGCGGCTTTCAGTTTTACAGGAGCTGCAATGTGACCATGTCAGAAAACAACTTCCCCTTCACTCTGTGAAAAGTGCATCACAATAGATAAATGTACCTTTTTTAAAACTAAAATGATGACGTGACATTGATGTGGGTAGAATATAGCCAAACCCTACATGCATACTACGTACTACTACGCCTATGTTCCAAGTACTACAGAATCACAGGAACTAAACTCAGAACTAAATCAGGAACTAAAAGTCCCTTTCAAGCATTCCTGTTAGAGTTTCCACTGCATCCAACAAACCACGAACATGAGGCGAACTAGTTTGGTAATGCATTTGACAACAACACAGTGGTATTGTTTGTCTGTTCTTTGTTATTTTTGTCACTATGATACGAAGTTTGAAAATATTTAATTATCAGTAGTGTTCTAGAGTCACAGTTCACAGTTCAGGATGTAACTTAAGTGGGCTCGTCTGGTAAGAATGCTAAATATTACCTACCTGACAGGACCGATTATGTGTAGTTGGGGTGCTGCTGTCACAAAAAGGCTGCTATGTTGAGGTTTATACTTCATAAATACAGCAAATTAATGCAGGAATCAACTGTTTTATTTAAATACATCACAAAAATAGTTGAAATAACTCTCTGGAGGGTGAGTGGACATAACCCAATTAAAGGAAGGACAGTATATCTAAGAGTGTATCACATACAGTTTTGATCAAATCTGCATGCGAGCAGGGTGTATTTGAGTGTGAGAGCAGTGTTTTGAAGGGGATCATTGAAAATGTTCTATTAATAAAGTCATGGGTAATATGCTCTAAAATTTTAATCCAAAGCTCATGATTACAGGTATGATAAAGATGCCATTAAAGTGCATGTGAGTGAAAGGGGCTAATAAAACAAGAATATTTACACACATGAAAACCCACACAAAACCACAAGAAAGCCAACTGATTTGTTAGGTCAGAGGCCCTCTTTTGTGGGGCCGCTCAGGAGCTTTTGTACTGCTGAGAGCCAGGAATGTTGGAGCTGAGGAGGGGCCTCGCCACAGGGGGTACACAGGGATTACAAGCAACCTGGGACTCTGCCTCTTTCTGCCCCTGCTACTGCTCCTACGTGTGTGTGTGTGTGTGTGTCTGTCTGTCTGTCCTTTATTTTTGGGCTGAGTAAGAAACCACACTTGTTGAGAACTAACTGGAGTATGTCAGTAGAGTATTGAAAACTGTACAGAAAGTTAGTATTGAATGCTCAAGTTTACCTATTGTGATATTTTCTCATTTAAATTATAACTTTGTGTATTTTACTTGGTTGTTGTTCATCTGTTTGTTTGAAGAAAACATGAATCAATTGAGAATTTATCTTAATTTCTTAGATCAAATGTTTACAAAGTTTTAATACTTACTGCAAAGTATTGAAAAGAAGCACTGATTTATTATTGTAACAAAACAAGATACCGTATTGCCCCCGTTTATTGAAAAACTGTAAAACATTTTATGAGGAAAATAGTCTCTACAATGGAATTAAATATTTACTGTGTTTGTCATTAATTTAACTCATTGTTCCAGACGACAGTTTGAACCATTGCAAAATTACAGGATGTATTCCGGAAGGCCATACTCAGATGAAACCAGACACTGTGGGAAAATGCACTCCTCATTCATTTGAACGTGGGGTTTCCAAAAAGTTTAAACACGATCAACTTTTGCAGAAAAGCAACCAACGTCACGCTGCGGAGGCCATTCACGTAGAAGACCATGTAGCATTGTAGCATTTCTCTGTTTACCGAACAACAGTGAGGATGGAAGAGAGACTGGTCGTCGTCGTGATGACTGTATAGTCGCTTGGCATTGTATTGCTCTGCAAGTTGGGATTGCTGGTTAATGATGCTACAATTAGCATGGCCATATAGTGACACTCCCACACACTCCTGCTCTTATTAATGCAACGCCTGATGTGGTCTGAATATAACCTAATAGACACTGACATTCAACAGGACAAAGCCAAAAGCACATTTTAAGCCATTTTTTCCCTCTTGCTTTGGTCATGGTGACTTGGCCTCTCCACTTTTAGACCTAATCTTCACTCAGACTTGACCAGACCTGGAGCGAGATGCACAAGATTCATGACTCACAGAAACACGCATATGCAGTCTTCAGACTTATAAAACCGTATATATGCATGGTTCAAGTTTTATGAACCTCAGTCATTTTGGAAATGCACACATGAACAAGCCTGATGCCCATTATCAATACTTCTGCCTGTTTAGGTTTTCCAGCAATGCCAGAGCAGAAAGCTTTCATACGGCCGTTTTGTACGGCTGTGGCTATTTATAGTGTTCATACCATTAATTATATACGATATATGTCAGAAAGATAATCAGTGATTATTGTTTATAATGCTTATATTGAAACACACTCTACGTAGTGCTCCACAATGAAGGATCCAATGAAAATAGCATTAACAAATAATTATGCCTCCAACTGAAATCAAACTAATAAAAAATGAGGTCACAAAATAGTAATCAAATAATTATGAAGGCACCTGTTATTGGTATTTTATAAATCACTGCAGTCTGCAAAAAAATAATTTCTGTGCTTGGACCGTTACTAAAAGAACGAGTTGTAATCTGTTAGTAATGTTTAATTAACTGCTGGATTACATGGGTCACATGATACGAGTGAGACGAATCAGGGAAGGACACGTCGTGGCTGATTAGACCCAATCAGAAAGCTAACGGGGGTTTCTGCGTCATCATTTCAGAATGCAACCCCAGAGTTTTCAAACAAAAACAGGGCCAGTAACATTTTAGGGACTATAAATGCGGATGCTAGGTGTAAACGTAGCAAAAGTTATGTGTTTTAAAACAAAAACGTCATAGTGTGGATGTAGCCTAACGGCGGTATGACTGACTCACAACAAAGGGCGCTTGAACGCCTCAGTGAACTGCACAACTGAAAGATGTGAAAATGTTCAAAACAATGCAAAACAAATAAAAGTAAAGCCTGTATTCCAAATAAATTCATTATCTCTGTTTCAGTTGAATTACTAGTGACTACAAACACATAACCAGAAGTTATGGTTATTGATTGGGATGTCTCAGCTTCTACTCAACACAGAAGAGTTTAAAAGTGACAGTATTGCCATTGCTACATTAAGGTCATGTATGTAAACTGGGTGTGTGTGTGAGAGCTGTGTGTGTGCGAGAGAGAGAGAAAGCGAGCGAGCGCGAGAGAGAGAGAGAGAGAGAGAGAGAGAGAGAGCGCATGTCCTGCTGAGACCCTGCAATTAGCAGGAGGCATGGAATGATGATTGCTGGTGCGGCAACACTAATGCCAAGTGACAGGCTTCCTTGTGAAGGAGAGGGAAGGCTGCTGTGTGCCATAAAGCAACACTACTTTTTCTTTCAAACACACATGCTTACACTGGTATACACACATAGCCCACATATGCACACACACAGAGACAAGGAAACAAATACGGATAAGGTTGGTGTGGGTGGGGGGGCTTTAAATCTGACTGCAAGACATTATGCACTTTGGACAAAGGGCTTGTCTAATCCTACCTGCTCTGCCTTTCAGAGCCCACCGCTGGCCTATTCTAGTCCTACTCACCAGCTCAGCAGAGAGGGCCCATTGATGACGACACTCAATTACCATAGTAACTTACACAATAGGTCTGGAGCCCGTCCCCCAATCTCAGTACCAACACCAACAAGCCCCCATCCTCCAAGCTCCATGCTCACCTTGTCACCCAACAGCAGGACTAAGCTTGACCCTCAGAGAACAAACGGAGCTCCTCACAGGAAGTTAATGGGGCTCACCATTTTGCACTGGATGATGTCATCCCTGAGGCCACTTTCACACTAATGTGGACAAAGTTGCAAATGTGTCTTTCCTCCCTGATCGTCTGTCCATGCTAAGCTACCATTCTAACCCTACAAATGAGAGTGTTCACTGTGGATACATTTAAAAACTCAGGTCTGTCAACGGACGTTATTGGGTATTTCCGCGAAGCAGCCCCATTAAGGAGCCAACTGTCTGTCGCCTCCAGTTCATTGATCGCTCATTTTGTCAGCAAGGCTGACACTACAGGTGTTGTCACTGACATGTCCTCTTGTTGCATGAGTGATAAAATGGCAAATGAAGCTCTTTTCAAAAATGAAACTTTAATGAAGCTTTAATATCCATCTGATCAAAACTGTCAATCCATTACATTGTTTTATAGCCCACAATCTGACATCTGACAAGATGTTAGGCTTAAGCAAATTCCTATTTGCTCACATGCCGAATGTATAGGTGTTTTGCCGGATATATATATATATATATATATATATATATATATATATACAGTAATTAACATGAATAAAAGGTGAAAATGTAGGGAGACTAATGGTCTGATTATAGTGTTTTTTTTCTCTCTCTTGCATCTTTTTTGTGCACCAAAGGGGGTTCTGGGCTATGACATAGAATTTCGAATTTCTAAAAAGTATTTTAATACACATTTATTACAGTGCTTTTAAAAGTTTAACCACCATGTAACCACAATGTCCCCTTTTCTGTCTGGGACCTTGCTGCATGTCATCCTACTGGTGAGCAGGTAGCATTTATAATCGCAGAGAAACGAACAGACCATTGTCTAGCTGACCCTCCAGGGACTCTATAACAAATGACAGACATTGTTAGAAGATTCAACAAGAACTGCAGCCTTTGGGAATTACAGCCATATCATAGCCAGTAGTGAAAGGAGGAATATGAATCTTTCAATGGACACACTGTATGGTGGTGTACGTACTATGTTAGGATGATCATGCAAAAAATAATGTGCCTTCTTATTAACCATTTTCCTATTATTCTATTATAAGATTAAGTGAAAACACAAGAATGAAGGGATCTCCGTGTAATACATAAACATGTTTTCAAAAGGGAAGAAAGGGACAAACACAGATGAATATGGTTCAGCATGTCTTTCTGACCCTCTTTTTTCCTTTAATGAAGCTTGTATGTTAGAGGAGAAGGAAGGAGCAGAGGGGATCTGAAAGTACGGCTAAAGTAGAGTTTTGGGCTCAACAGGTCTCAAACTGTTTTGATTGTGCTGGTGACACAAAAGGCAAACCACAGCTGACCATTGACCACAGTCTGAGCACAGCTGGGACAGCAACAAAACGGGCTCAGTGGGCATTTCAGCCAGGCAGCTGGTTAAGTGAGGAGTGCTAAGGTACAGGATGGCAGTCAACCCCGGGCGTAGCATCACAGGAGAAAGGTAAATGTTTATCTCAGGTCTGGGTTTCTTTTCAGGCCAGCAATCTGGGTCTCTTACAAAACAGCCGTCTCCTTCTTCTCGCAAGTGTCAGTTCAACGGACAAGAGCGACTAAATAAGGAGCAACTTTATAAAAACACAGTGGTTTGGAGAAGGGATGGGGGTATATTTGGGGCGGTGGGTGGAGGGGGATGGGGGCCATGTTGTGAGGAACTAAACAGTTGGAATTACGGTCAGCAACCAGTCATTGAGTAAACATACAATGAGCGACAGAAAAGCTCTGTGGTGGACAATAAAAAAAGAAAAAAAGCCGCCAGCTTCAGGCCCTGAGAAAAGTGAGCCATTCTACTTACAAAGAGCCGCTTAGGGGTGGATTGAGGGAAGGAAAAAGAGGGCTAAAACACTTGTGGGCTCAGGAAACTCTATAGGGGGAGTGAAAATGGAATAAGCCAGCAAGCACTTGAGGGTCCCGCAGAGCACCTGAATGGGATAGAGGGGTGGAGCACCAGAGGGGGGTCTGGGGAAGGTGAATGGCCTTCTTTTTGGGTCCAATTTGTCTCTTTTCACCCTGCTTGCCCTGCTCCGGCTCTGACAGATGTACAAAGAGGGAGCGGCGCTGGGCCACTCATCCACATACGCCCGTGAGCAGCTGTCACTTTTGTCAGACAAGTTAATCAAACAAATGCCACCGTACCGTCCTTTTTAACAAGGCGGATGGAAAGAGGGATAGAAGGGGGCTGTAAAAGGGTGATAGAGACCCGAGAGATGACATGTGTGTCCTCAATCAATTCACCCTGCCGGCCCTCATCAATAAACCAGCGGGACCTGACAAAGGAGAAGTCTCCATTAAACTTGTATTTCCCTTCTCTCGGGATGATCGGGGCTTTAGTGTCCTTAGCTGTTTCTTCCTGGCAACACTGCGCTGGGAATGCTCACAGAGGATTTAGACCCAAAAGAAACGAAGCAGGGAAACAAAATGCTCTGTCTCAGTAATTATTAAGGACTCTAAGCTGCTTACAAACTTCATTAAACGGAAGTGAAACCTTTTCAGAGCATGTTTTGAACAGTCACACAGTCAATCTAACCTATCCTGCTTGTCTGGCCCTTTTGTATTATTGTGACCCACGACTATGACTATTGTCTTCGTCCCTATTGGTTGTGTAATCCTTTTACAGTCATTTTACTTCAACCTAAAAGAGATTACTGACTGGCATGAAAAACAACAAGAGGACATCAGTGCAGTATTGCAGTCATATTGTTGTGGAGGAAGGTCATCTGGTCATTCTCTCTCAAAAACAGCAAAGTGATCTGAAAAATTAGTTTTTGTTATAAGCAAGAAAAACTGAGAAAATGATCAGATCAGATGTTAAGTAATTTATAAATCCATCATTCTTTGTCTACGAATGTGATATATCATTGAAGAACTTTGTGTTGTATCGTTATGACATGACATGACATATCATGTTTTTTATAATTATATAAAATGATTTCTTCTAAATTCATAATTCAAAGCAATTAAAAAAAACTAGTTCATGTTTTTGTTGAGATCCATTGAATTATTTTACAAGTAGTTGTGCATTTGCTGCCTTGTTTTTGTTTTTAGATCAGTTAATCAACTAATCTTTTAACCTCTAATCAAGACATACAGTATATATCAATATCAGACTACTTCTTATAAATATCCTCATCTAAATCTCTTGATCAAAACAGGTGATTTGATCATAGAAAGTTAAATAATAATAATTCATTCCTAAACTTCCTGCTCTCATTTCTCCACATTTTGAATGAAATGTTTACTTTTCCCATGATCGACTCGTTCTCTTTATTCTACCCTCACATAATCAAGTCATTTGAGCAGAATAAGACGTCTGACAGGTTGAGGGAGTTAGATGTGCGTGTTGCCTGAGCTCAGTGTTGATTAAATTGTTCACTTGGCGTGGCTGTGCGGCCGAGAGTTCATGACCGAAGCCGGCAAAGTGGTGAAGCGCGCCGAACAGCCAAGTGGTATGATGGCAGCTCCATCACCCGATAGTCTGCTGGCATTCTCCGTCACCACTAACCCCCCACATACACACCCACTCGTCCACAAACCCACCCGCCGTGACCAAAGTACAACGGCGGTGATGACAATCTCAAATTCCTTAATCTGTAGCTCAATCTGACCCATGCCCTCGCTCCGCTCCGTCACAGCCGTCCAGTAGCTGGTAAGCAGAGCGAGACGGGAGGAGCAGCAGCGATTAAAAAGCTCTTTAACTTTCGTCACACAGAAGTGCAATTTTGCCACGCTTGAGAATCTGATAACTACCCAAGGTCAACGGAAATACTTCAAATCAATCAATGAGCCACGCTCTTAATCCCCTCTGGGCAAAGGCAGATTAAGTGTATAATTGACCTGTGTAATCCCAGTATCTGCAACCCAGCTCCCGGGGGGATGGGGAAAGAGGGAGGTGGCTCCAAGACTCACTGGCTCTACAGCACCATCTCCGTCTTCCTCTTTCTTCCTGCTCGCCTTTCCCCCCAACCTGGCCGGCATGTTGGTTGCCTGGTACAGGGGGAGTGTCATGGGGCAGGAAGCTGTGGTATATCAGTGCACGGCTGGATTTGGCTCAGGCTAAAGACATGGCTTTTTTTAATCAGTGATCCCCAGGCTGTGCCGTACTAAGTCCCCCCCTTCAATATTATTTAAGCACATCTGTCTTAATCTGGGCCTCTTCAGTCACTCTTTCAAGAACTAAACCATGGAGGGGAGGGGGGAAGGGTGCAGGGGGACCAAATTAATTTCTCCCTATTCCCCCAACTCACACACTTAAACACACGGCTCTCATCATACCTAACCAAATGTTACCAAAACATACTTAGCAATTTCATG
>JAVQJD010102545.1:0-21339 GCA_036023655.1 Nannoperca australis | reverse complement strand
TTCTTTAAAGTTAAGACTAGTTTAAAGTCATCTTCATTGAAAAGTACAGTGCTTTTCCTTCAAAAATAAGGACATTTCAATGTGACCCCAAACTTTTGAACGGTAGTGTATATATTTTGTTTCTGTCTCCTGCCCCCTGCAAGACCACACTGCCATCACTGACTACAGCCTACCAACAATTACAGTCTCATGCAAGACCACCATCTGCCACGCAAGACAAGCAATGAGCCACAACCCCATCCTGCTGGTTTGTACTCCACAACCCATGCTGAATTGGCCCCTTCCACAACAGGGACACCGCCCATCCTCTTCTTCCAGCTATAATCGTCTCTATTCCGGACTCTTACAAATCCATTTGGCTGAGGTCCAATGCTCCATCCCATGTCTTCAACATTCCCATGTCATCCCCTATAATACCATCACTAGTTGCACCGACAGTACATACAGACATGCCTGGTTGATCTATTTTTTTCTTTTACCAGTTTGACCAGTGCAATACCAGATATGACTGTTCATGACTGTATCAATGCTAATACATGCTACAAGAGCAAACGTCCTGCACTGGGCATTTGGCCAAGTTAAAGTATAGTTGTGTTAGAAGCAAATTATCTAAGTGAAACTTAGTCCTAAGATTTCGACGAGTCTACTGAAACATTTGTGCTGTTGGCTTTTAATATTTTTTACACTTCTAGGGGCCTCAATTTTAACTAAATAAAATGAATCTATCTTATTTTACCCGTTTTGTGTGTCGTCTTTGTTTTATGGCCGCTTTATGCCTGGTCAAAAACCCATTGAGTTGTCTTGTTGTTGAAAGATGCTAAACTACACCGTGCCTTTCCTAGAGGCAGGACCAGGCAAGTTAAACAAAATTAAAAAATACTCACGTAAAGCATCGGTATTTCAAAACTGTACTGTAATGTGGTGTGTTGTTAAACATACGTTCGCCCGGCAGCTGAGGGCCAATGCGACGCGTAGGCTTTTGCGTTTGGTTAAAATTGACCTTCCTGACCCGCCGTAGCAATGATAAACACTGACAAGCAGCTGTTCCTTCAGTATTATGTTACAGAGCTCACGTGTAAGACTTTAACTGCGCGTAGTGTAACCGAGTGTTGTAGAACAGACTAATTTATATAACCAGACAACACAATGGAGTCTGTTATAGAAATACATCCTGGTAGGTAGAATGTTCGTTTGTTTTGTCGTTAAAAATGAATGTCGATGCATGCGAATGTAGCGGTTGTAAACGGTTAGCTAGCTAACGTTGCTTCGTCGTGCCTCAAATTCAATTGCTCATAAAACCTTTTCCGTCATAGAAGAGGCTAGTCTGTATAGTCAGTAACATAATGGGGATTGTTATACAAATTCATGTTGGTAAGTTAAATGTTCGTGACTTTTTTTTTTGTCGTTTAAAGCGAGTGTCGTTGCGTGCCAGTGTGGAGAAGTGGTAAACGGTTGGCTAGCTAACGTTGCTTCGTCTTGCTTCACTAAACTGTGTGTGTTGGTTTTCTCTCCAGGAGCGTCGAAATGGGACATCCGTCAGAAAGTTTGGGACTACATCGAAGAAAATAATCTGGCCAACTTCCCAAGGCCTGTGCACAACAGAATCCCAAATTTCAAGGCACGTTAAAGCAATTTAACGTACCATCACAGTGTTGCTATGTAGTGGTGACCTAATTAAATACTCTGGCAGCCGAACTGTTATCTCAAATATACAGTGTTGATATTGTATTGTTGCCCTGATAATTTATCTGCTTTTTCATTCAAACAAGTTTTATTCATACAAGGGTGGTCTTTTTTTTGAGTTTTATAAACATACACATACAACATACAGACTGTGTTGTCTTCCAGTTGTTGGGTAAGTGAATGAACATGTTCAATGATTGTATATGCCTATATAGGTAAAATCATTGCCACGATAATGACACTAGGGGTATCAGTTTTGCACAGCAGCTCTTCACTGATTAAGGGACTGAATTTCGAATGATTAATGGCTGTCCTGTCTGTGCATCTCCTTTACTGTGAACTCACTGGCCAGGGTGCAAATCAAGCATGCGACAGGCTTGCAGACCTGGAGGACTTCAAGTCCAGCCAGGCAGTCAAAGTAAACCCAGACAGACCCCAGCAGCAGGCACGCTTTGTCACTCTGGAAGTAAGTTGCTGTCATCAAACTATAATCAGCCCTTCTTCCTCCTCCTCTCAACCAGGGTGCTTTCACAGCCTGTGCCAAGGTGTCTGAGCTGCAGGTCTTCACCCAGACAGCTGAGGTGAAGGTGGATCCTGATAAACCTCTGGAGGGTGCCCGGCTAGCAGTGCTACAGGTAGCATTGCACTGTGTGGGGGGGGAAAACCCACCAACAAAAAGAGTACCCCAAGCTGTATTACATTAAATTATTTAGTCTGTCGTGTTGGTATTACATCCTCATTTTAGACACGCCAGTGCTTTGCATCTACTTACTGTACATGTCTAGTGGTTAATTTTTGGCATAATCTTTGCAGGCGCAGAAAACTTTATTGGTCCCAACTCCTCGTCTTCGCACCGGCCTTTTCAATAAAATTACTCCTCCCCAGGGGGCCAGCAAAGAACAGCTACGCATATGCTCTTCCTCTCAGGTTTGAACTTGCTGATTTTATATTTTCATTAACATTTTCACCCAGAATTTCATTATGATTCATAAACCTCCAACATTTAACCTATTCCTATTTTTCTTCTCGTCCTCTCCTCTGAACAACTCACTTCAGGGTGTGAAAGACTTCAGTGTGCCCGTTGGCCTGGATTCAAAGGTGAAGGTAGACCTGGTGGTGGTTGGCTCTGTGGCGGTTTCAGAGAAAGGTAACTGTTTGTTAGTTGGAATTTCCACCAACGAATCGTCACTTCATACCAATTCAATTAAATACTTGGAGGCAAAAAATAATGCAAATTTGCAATTTTATGGTGTTTTATAATTATGGTAGATTCACAGTGCTGTGAGCCCAAGACCAATTTCATCACACGGACAGTAAAGTACATCAAATCTTCCAAAAACCAGATTAAAACACACTCCTCACCCATAAATCAACAGTAGTTAAATGTACATGTGTGGCTTGTGTTGTTGCTGATTTAGAGAAATGACAAATTACTTATTTCAGTTTAAGTTCTAACAACTAGTAAGACTCTATAAGAAGCAAAACCATCAGTAAGTTATTCCATCCTATGTATTGAGTATAATAAACATTGTCTAGAGGCTTCAGAATGTGACTGTGACCAAAGACTCGGCCTGTTGAGTCAGGAGATACTGACTCTGCTAAACCAATACTTAAGGATGCTGAAAGGACATGTCATGTGACAAAGATTTTGAGTCATATTAAATATTTTATTGTGGTCATTGGATGTGTTTCTAGCCCATTGAGGCACCAGGACACCCTGTCAGGGAGATTTGAAGAAGAACAGAAATGAGAATGGGGGCAGATGTACATAAACAGATCCATTTGGCTCCTTGTGGTTTGCGCCGTGTTCTGCCCTTCATGTAAATTGTCCCGTCACTCACAATGCATTTTCATCCTCATTTTGATCCTCCACATTTCCAAATGCTTGAGGTAACTGATGCAGTGCTGCGGAGAAACAGACATGTTTACCATAATGCATATTTCCAAATGGCTCTAAGTGTACGATGCCACATGGTTCTCATAAAACATTTGCTGTACGGGGATCCAGATGTTCTCATCTGTCTACATTTCATGAAGTTATTTTTATGAATTGAAAACATTTCTATAGCCGCCCTCATCATATATGTCAGTGTGTTATAATTCAGCGCAGTTTTTAGATTAAAATCAGTATTTAAGAAGATTGTGGAATGTGCTGCAGATGCTGGTTATTTGTGATTTACACAAAGTGGATCTGTGATATAAGTGTGGACTGTTATTCTGCCTTTTTAAAAGTTCTTATCACTCCTGTCTCCTCCTGCAGGCTTTCGCATTGGAAAAGGAGAGGGCTTCGCTGACATGGAGTATGGCATGATGGTCTCAATGGGAGCTGTGGACGAGTCTACTGTGGTCGTTACTATTGTCCATGACTGCCAGGTTTGTATACTCATTCATCAGAGTTCTGAACATGTTAAATCTGATTGTTTTCTTTTTCTTACCCAGTAGAGGTGAAAATATTATTTCCATAAAGCTATCTGCTCTTTGACTCACTTTATTAAATAAAAACACCGTAGCAGTAGACATCTTACATGTTAAATGTTTTATCCACAGTGGTGAGTTCAAATTATACTTTCATCTATTATGTATATTTTTTCAGTTCAGCAGTTTGCCATGTAGTGTGTAAAATGTCAAAAATAATGGCAAGTGCCTGACACAAATTCCAATGGTCATCATCTTACACCAATGTGAGTACACTCATATTTTAGAAGTTGTAACTAGCAAATAGTTTTAACTTGAAAATTTGGTTCAAACAAATCATAATAATTTGGGTATTTGTGCTTTCAGGTTGTGGACATTCCAGAGGAGTTGGTACAAAGTCATGACCTGACTGTGGACTACATCCTCACACCCACCAGGGTTATTAAAACAGATTGCCAGATCCCCAAGCCACAAGGAATCATCTGGAATAAGGTAAATTTAAATAACTTTCCTTTCATGTGTCTAGTGCTACTGCAAGTCCACAATACAGATGTACAGTACGTCAGACTTAAATGTCCGGTTTATTTGATTTTAGGGTTGGTTTAAAAAAATTCCATCAGAAAAAGGGAAAAATAATTGGAAACATCACTGCAACCATTTCAGTAATGGCTAAAAGCAACCCATCAGTGATTCAGTCCTCATGTAATGTTTTCATCTTAAAATGGATCAGTCTTATGAAATAAGGGAATTTAATGAGAAACAGTATGGAGGCAGAGGGCTCTGCTTCAGACTAAGGAAATAAGCATTTGGCAAACATAATATGATGGTTCAACTTGTTGTTTAACCAGATAAAAATTATGTAAAAGTAAGATAATCTTTACAGGATCAGACAGTATGCATATAAATCATTGTAATGACTACAATTTTGTGTTGAACATTAAAACAAAAGTTATTCCAATTACATAAAATGTATTAATAAACAACACATAATTTAGTTTAGAATGTGTATGCATAATTGGACATTTTAGCTGTAGCCTGATTCTTGCACACCCGCAACACTTTAATTATTACTAATAAGGACAGAGCATCTCTGCACATAAAGTTCTTTTTACAGAATATTTAGCCTCTCTGCTTAGCGGCACTGCCCTCTAGTGGACGTTTAATGGCACTACACCTCATCAGAGGACTTATTCAGTCTGCTTATGTATGCATTTCATTTCTCTGTGCTATGATCATTGTCACAGTACGACTTTTTGTCTTTTCTGTTTGCTCATTTATTCAGTAATAATAATGATTACAAATTAGTTAACATTTTAGTTATTTAAATACACTACATGCAGTGCATGCACATACTCCTAAGACACATAGCAACCAGCTATGAACACAAAAGACTTAAAAACAATGGGGGGGGGGGGGTGTAACCCAAAAAACAATAATTAGTTAACTGTGTGCGTATTATTTTCACTGTCAGAGAAATGTCGTGTGTTTTTCTACCTGATAATTTGTCTTTAATTAGACACGATGGGGACAATCCTCTTTTACATGTGAAGAGTTTGTGTGTAACCTCTGGGTTCCTTAAGACACACTTGTAAGTAAACAGGACCCAGTGACCTCACCGACAGGAAGGCCATGTCTGATCATCAAAGGCTCCTCTGCCCAGCCAGCTTGGCTCTGCAGGGGCAGGGGAACGACGGGTCAAGCAGGCCAGTGTAAAAACAATAGCCCCATATATCCTTTACAGGACTGGTTAGCATCAAAGGCTGCCAAGACACTTAAACGCCCAGCAAATCAAGAGAGCAGCCTTTATTTTTAACTGCTTGGGAAGTGAAATGTCCTGCCGCTATAAAGATCGTTATTATTATGGCATGGGCTTTGAGCAGGATGGAATAATACCAGTTAATTTGTCAGCTTTCTCTTTGTTATTAATTTTTCTCATCTGTAGGTTGGGTCAGAGCAGGGCTGTTTGTTTGCTGTGTGTGATTTAACACCCGTCCCCTTTCAGCCTTACTGAGCCTGTCCGGTTATGTGTCTTCAGCTGGACACAGAAAAGCTGGAGAAGATCCCCATCCTGAAGACGCTGCGTGATCTGGAGGAACAGGCCGGAAAGGATGTAACACTCGGGGCGGTGCCTGCTGCTGCAGAGCCAGGTCTGCAGAGCGGTCAACCCAGAAGGCAAACCAGACGGAGGCCAAGGCAGAACACACAGCAGGATGATGAGGGGGAATCCAGACAGGAGAAAAGAGCCGAGTCAGAACAGAAAGCCAGACAGCGTCCAGCTAGAGTGAGGAAAGAAAGCAGAGGAGATGGCAGGGGAGGTAAAGAGGGAGAAATCAACGAGAGAGGAAAGGGAAGAAGTGGGGGGAACATGAAGAAGGGCCCAGAGGAGGGTGGAGGTGAAGTCATTTCTCAGCGTAAGCTCCCTCTGAGTGTGACCACCGTTTACCTGGGGGGCATCCCTGCTGGGCTGCGTGTGAGCGAGCTGAAAACTGCCCTCAGAGAGAGGGAGGCCGCCCCGCTGAGGCTCACCTGGCAGGGAGCTCAACACCGGGCCTTCCTGGACTACAGTCACCCCGAGGCTGCAGAGCAGGCCCTGGAGGCTCTGCAGGGTCTCAGTCTGAATGGCCACAGTCTGCAGGCTGAGCTGGCCAAGAGCCAGCGGGGAGGCAAGAGGTCCGGACAGTCCAACAGGAGACCAAGACCATCCACGGCTCCGAAATCTAAAACGGCTCCACCAGATACTGAGAGTGACGGCAATGAAATAACTGAGTAGTAATAGCAATAGGCAGCGCGCAGCCCAATAAGTATTAAGTGTGGAGCAACGTTAAATGCCTTAAGAAAAGTTTAGTTTAGTTTTTTTTTTTTTTTTTCAATATTTCTGGATTTGTTACAAGTTGACCTCAGTTATACGAACCTTAGGCATCTGAAGTGACTGCTAAGGCTAACGATCTTACAAAATATGAGTAACATATGCAATTGATGATTCCCAGCATCAAAAAGCATTTCACTAGAAAAGTATTTTGTACATATCATTTCATAATATTAACAACACGTCTATGTGCCTTGTTTATTCACACACCTCCTGGTCCGTGTCGTGTCCCCCCCACCGCCCCGGCCTTCATTCCTTGAAGGTGCTTTTTGAGTAATTCTTAGAGATAGACAGTTAGTTAGTTCCCCTTAAAACGATAGACTGTGTTTGTGTGAAGTACATTTTATTTCCTCCAAGAAGACCGTGTTTTCAGACCCACATGTCTGCTTGTTGGATATCTCTACAAACATTTAACCAAGGCTGTGGCCCTTGAAGAACTGGTTAGTTTTTGTTGCAGATAGCGCCACCATGTGGTTCCTGACCCATTAAGTCTAGCAGTAAAATAAAAATATATATACATCCATATAGGTCCCACTGACGTTTGACCACACAGATTTTCCACCACTTATAATATTTTTTGCAAAACACATTTTTCACATCTCCTTATTTCATCCACTCTTCACAAAATCTAACATGTCAGTGACCCTAAAAACATTTTTTTTTTCATATTCCATTGCTGAATTGTGAAATAGATGTGGCCCATTTGACATAAGTTGCCGTACCTTTTGAGCATGTTGTGCAGTCTCATCCACATTTAGGATATGTATAGGTTATATACACATTGGCAAATTATTATGCCATTTTGTTTACAGACTACAGCAATAAAATGCATTTAAATAGCCATTATTTAGTCGTGATCATTCTGACTCAGTTGAAAATTAGCTTAATTCGTCCTTGCAGATAACCCCGGATTTGGGTATTCTCTAAAAATCGACATGATTGTCCATCAGTGTATTTTGACTAAAATCTGGATGTAGAGTATGATTATCAACTTCTAAACCTGTTTTATTTCAAAAATAACAAATTTAGAAGTTTGTGCATCTTTGTTGTAGTCATGCTTTTTGATTTTTTTCCCTTGTTTACCGTGCTTTTTACTTGCTACGGTTGTTTTCTGAATATTTTGGAAATGGACATTGTACATTTAAACAGTGACATTTGTACCTTTTTACGGATAAAAATGACGCATTCATGGCATTCTGTCTGGTTAGGTCAATTTGAGTATCCAAGATATGCGACCACGAGCTGTTCTAGTGTTAATGCATCTGTATGTAGCCCATTATAAAATACTAAAGTGTTTGACTGTACTGTTTCTGACTTTCTAGTGTCGTTTTTTTAACAACACTTTCAAGTATCCTACTTTGATTTTGAAAAATGTCCTATGGAGGATGCATCTTCACATTGTTTTGCAGCATTCAAGAAATGATTATTGCGCTTTTTAGAGATCAAACTGCAAACTTTGAAAAACCCCAACTCCTTTTATAATTGTAGTCCAGTTGTAACAAAGCCTGTTATTCCTCAAACCATCTGTACAAACAACTAATTGTTCTACTGAAGAGACGGCAGTTAAAGGGCAAAAGTTAAGCATGATATCTCAGACCACTGATCGGATTTTGACAAAACTCAGGGCTGATGGATTTTACATCATTACATTACACAATTAAAAGATTAACCTTTTAAACTTTAAATCTTTTTTTGCTGTTACATTAGTGATTTTGAACATCCTTTAGTGTTTTCTTGATGGGTCAACGCATCAGTTAGTGACCATTCATTGTTGCCTTTTTCTGAAAGTGGATCCATCTGCAGCACTGGTTGGGTTTTCAAACAGAACAAGGGATTAACTCAAACTGAAATACTAAAGAGTGTCGTACACACGCCAGCCACTCATCCAGACTTAAGCACACAATAAGCTGCATCTTGTGCCCTGTAAAGATTTAATTGTATCCGTCTGTTTCTGTACAGACTATTACCTGGTAACCGATCGCTCGTGTCAGTCTGCAGTGCCTGACAAGTGTCCTGTTGTTTTCACTGTATTCTCGGTTGTATTGACACACAAGCACACAGCATGTCTGTCTGCACAGAGCAGGCCTCAGGCTTTTTATGGAGCTGTCATCCCATGCCTGGCGAGGGAACAGCTGTGGAGCCCCATCTCGCTCCTGCCAGAGCACTGAACCTCGGCAAATGTCATCAGTTTGTTAATGCGCTGTTCCACTGCTGTTGAGCCTCCTAACCCCTGTGCTCCACGGCATGCTCCTTTTACTGGGGTTCAGTCAGTGGTCATGTTGTGAGATTTCAAAGCTACACTAATATTAAAACACAGCTTGTTGCGTCCTCAAGTAAAGGTTAATGTACGAAAAGACATCTTAAATTACAATTCAGTTACTTTATCTGCTCTGACTGTCGATGCTCACAAAGTAGATTTCTGCCCACCATGTTTTCTACATAAGAAGAACCTGTTCTTTTTTTCAACACCACAGACTTCTCTGAAACTAAAACTAAAAGAATTTCCAATTCTTAAAGAAGTCTTTACTGTCTTATTTGTGCCCATTCAAATTTATGTTACAGCAGTAACCTTAATATACAGCCAGCTGGTAAAACTATGTATTTTGCAACTGCTATAATCAACAAAAAATAAGGAACCCAATGATACTTTTTATAGCTTGTGTGCCTTTTATAATATATAGTGTTTATGTAGTATTTCCTTGGCGTGATAAGACATTCACATGTTTCCTGTAATTATTCCTGTGCCTCTGATATACATTTCAAGGTGGACATTTCTTTCATTTTTAAGAAGTTAAGAGCTTTCGCCTCCATTCCTGTAAAACCCATTGAATCGTTTTTTTTTCTCTCTTTATAGCCTTTATTTGTTAGTTTGGGGGATTCTTTTTTTCTTAAAGCCCCATTCTTTTTTGTAGATTGTGCATTTTGAGGAAGACGGCTGTAAATGTACCAGAGCACACGTAGTGCTGCGGGTTGTCACCCTGTAACCAAACGCGGGTGCGATCCCTGCCTCTGACTTGTTAATTGCTGCGCACACTCGTTACATAGACGAGATAATGCGATTGACTTTTAAAAAGCATTTCTTTCAAATCTATAATCAATTCGTTATTAATTTTGTGGAAAGTCTGATTTGTTCATTTAATGTCAGTTTACCACAACGGACATGACGACCTGCTCGCGCCAGGTGAAACGACTTTGGCTTCATCCATGATCTGCATTGTAACAAGACGCCACTGTGATATAACATGTTTCTGTACTGCGGTGCAATAACGTGAACCTTGATGTTCCTTTGGCTCCAGTATCACTAAAGATTTAGTTTATGAAACACAGGTAAACTCGGTTTTATACTCTCCTTTTTAGTCTGATTAATTGATTATTGGCAGGTCTATACACTCATGTAAGCATCCTGTTGAATTTGTATAAATATTGTGATGTTTCAGAAAAAAGCTGAAATGACCTCACTGACAATTTTGGGTTGATTGTGTAATAATGATCGCCGACTTTACAGATGTACAGAGATTTTACAGTTTTAGTGGGATATTCGTTTGCAGTGTCCCGAAACATTTCCATGAAATAAGGATGTGTAATGAAATCGAAATGTCTTTTCTTTTTTTTGGTGGATTTAGGCTCAAACAGCCCAGCAGATATATTTTATTTCTTACAAATGGTTTGTTGTAATATAGCCTAAAGATTAGCCCTCACTGATGGACCCTTGCTAATTTTCCTAACAATATATAAGTATACAGTGCTGAAAGTAATGGTCTACATATATCTAACACAAACGACATAACAGTGCTTACAATATATCCTCAAATTTCATTTTAAAACAAATATCAAGCGTCCTGACAAATATTGCCAATAAAGCATATACCTCCTTGGCCAATTCGCCTGAAATTAAAATATGTAGGCCTACAGAATAAATAAAAAGTTGCGCTTATAGGCTATTTAAAAAGTGCCTTAATCATTTTTACACAGTATACATGGACATATATATGTGATGTCCATAATTGTTCATTTCAATTCAACGCTGATATGAAAATCCCAAAAAAATAAAAATAAAGAGAGAAGAGCCTCAGTCTAATTTGTCAAGGAAAAGGAAATTAAAAACTTCAGACGGAGAAAGGGGACGTGTGCATTTTTACATTGGCCTACTTTAACAAGAAGAATAAACAAGTGTGAAGTGGTAGTCATCCGCTCTGCAGGACTAAGTACCAAACAGCAGCAGGGTTTCAAGGGTTAGTCTTTACCCCTCGCTGGTCGATGTTGATGGTATGAAAAAGGTTTTATTATTATATATTATTATTATGTGGTTGCTTTGTGATCAGCCTGTCTCCGTGTCTTTGTCGCTGTGTTACGGAAAAGTAGTCCGGTCTACTTGACGGCGGCGAGCACTCTCCGGGGGCTGGGGCAGGCCTCTCTGTCTCTCAGTGGTTATTTACTCGTTTGTTCTCATTTTCTGTTCAAGTTTCTGTGACGCCGTCCTCGGGTCCGCAGGTTGCCCGCGGAGGCATCACATGACGCAGGGCTTGATGTCCTGGTAGGCGACCTGTTGGTGGTGGTAGTAGGAGCCGCTGCTCGGCGAGTGCATCGACGAGGCTGTCATGGCGTTGAACGAGAAGACGAACTCCTTGCGGTCGCACATGCTTGGAGACTGGGAATGGTACCGAGGAATACCTGCGGGAAGGTTTTAAAAAAAAATGGATTAAAAACAAAAAGAGTTGTAATGTCACAAGTAGGTTTAATTGACACTTTGACCATTTCTAAGAATTTAGTTTCTTGTGAAGCTCTGAAAAAAAAGTTTTTAGTAGTAGAATGATTTTATGGATCATTAGTAAGATAATACAACAGTCTTAATAGATAGGCCTAATGATTTGTATTATTATTAATAGATTCATATTAGTTTTGGTAACTTGAAACAACTATGTTGAATTAAACGGACTTTTCCACACCTGCTCTACCATCTTTCTCTATATCGAGCGTTTTCTTGGAATGTAATAATTCTATTTTAAGATAAATTCGGTCTTTAAATTGCAGGCCGGGTGTAGAACTTCACTCTACATGTGTTAGACTATATTCCTCATAGACCCGAGGTCCATTTAGCAAGCACAATTAAGATTGTCAAAGGGGGAGGCGACCTTGCAGGGCTAATTGACAGTGGCCCTCTTGCACGCCAGTCCCGGAGGACTCAGGGCCTCGGGGCGAGGCAGGCTGGGCCTAGCCGCGCTTGTTTTGTTGGGGTTTTTTTGCCCGGAGATTGGCACGGCTTTAAACTGTCCCGGCAGGCTCTCTCTGCCCTCTCGTGCCCCCCCCCCCCCCCCTTCCTCCCCCTAACTTTTTTTTATCACTTCCAGAAACTGGAACAGTGCGAGTTTGAAACTTCTGATATCTGGGTGTTATTTTGCTGTTCTGTGCTCTGTTTAATTGGGAGCAGGGCTGAACGTTCGTGGGAAAAGTGACATGGTTTCTTTTAGTTGCATCATTTCCCTTAATGGCCTTGATTTGAATTCATCTTCTGTTTTGTGTACTAGATACACGCCTGTGTTTAGTGGCAGCAAAAATAAAAACTCGTCGATATTGACGGATGAAGTCATGTGAGGCTGCTCAGTATTTCCATTAGGCCCATGTTTGGCATAAGACAATTACAATCTCTGAACCACCAGGCTTGACCCTACGCGGAAAATATTATCTAGACCCTTGTAGTAATTAAATGGTTGGGTGTGTAAACATTCCTGCATCATAGTTCTTCCTATGATTTCCCTTTTTCTACAGGTTTTTCTTTATAAAAACCCGCTACATTTACTGAGCGTGTTAGTTTTTTTTTTATGTAGATAAATTAGAGGTGAAATAATAGTTACAATTGAGCTTACCTTGTAAATCTGTGGTGCTGTGCCCGTTCTGGTGCAGGTACGGTTGGTCTAGTGAATGTGTGGGCAAGCTTGGCTGCAGCGGGTTGGCCCCCGGATTACAAGGAGACAGAGGCTGCTGCTTTATGTAGGAGGCCCCGTTGTTCAGGGAGGCCGAGGGGGCCGGAGCCCACGCCGAGGCTGAGCTCGAGTAGACGGGGTGAGGCTCCATGACTCCTCCGCTCGTGAGCAGAGGGGAGGCGGAATTGTCGTGGTGGACATAATCGCTCCCGGTGGACCCTGTACAACTTCCCATGTAGGAATGTCCGCTGTTGGCTGACAAGTGTGACATGGTGTGCCCGGACAGACCCATCCCCTCCATGTTACCTGCCAAGTGTCCATTCATCATCCCAATCCCGCTGTCCAGAGACAAGCCGTTGGGCGGACAGGATAGGCCCCCGCCGCTCCCCTGGAAGTTGTAGGACTCGGGGATGTGGTTGAATCCCAGGCCGTTCATCATGCTGTACATGGGCTTCAGCGCCTGGCACTTGCGCCTAAAACCCCTGGGTCTCCTTCTGAAGGAACCTTCCTCGAACATAAACTCGCTGGCCGGGTCGATAGTCCAGTAGTGGCCCTTCCCCGGCCGGCCGAGGCCCTTGGGCAGCTTGATGAAGCACTCGTTCAGGGACAAGTTGTGACGCACGGAGTTCTTCCAGCCCTGGTACGAGCCCCTGAAAAACGGGAAGCGACTCTGCAGGAATTGGTATATTTCACTGAGCGTCAGGCGCTTGGTTGGGGAGCTCTGGATCGCCATGACTATTAAAGCTATGTATGAATACGGGGGTTTCTCTGGTCTGCGGATCCCTGCGTTTGTCTTTTTGGTTTTCGTAGTGGAGGAGGCGGTTTCCATCACCGCCGTCTGTCCGTGCGGCTTCTCCGGAGCAGACATCGGGCTGCTCTGGGCAGGAGTCTGCGCTGGGGGCTGCTGGACCTCTGCCGTCATTAGTTCAATTTAGCCTTCGGGGTGGCAAACGAAAACGGACTGTTTCCACCTATAAAAACTACAAAATTGGATAAAAATTCGCTAACATAAAGAGCCAAAAGAAAAAAGGACAAAAAAAACGAACCGTAGACAAACTGTAGGCAACTTTAACGCACAAGCCGAAGGCGAAGCTGTCTTCTTAACTTCTTCCGTTTGATGGGGTCCTGCAGCAGTCTGAAGCCGTACCGCCTCGTTCGCAGCGTCCGAAATGGGATAAGGAGCAGAACAGGAGCCGCTTTCCACTTCAGTTGGTGTGTTGTCGTGCGTCCGAGGAGCTCACTTTTTACTTATCTGTTGCCATCAGCGCATTGGAAGCTGGATGTCTTGGCCATCCTAATGTTGGGACCCGCCCAGTTCCCTCCTACTCCAGTGGTGGGCTGTAAGCATGCACATCTGTGTGAGTTCACTTTTCAGGGAAATGTTTTTTCCCCCTTCCTTACATTGAAACAGGGAATATATCTCCCATATAGCCTGTTATACACCACTATGTGTCGAATAGAAGAATAGATCGACATTCAAATGGATTATAATATATGACACGATCACACACTGATAACTGGACTGACTCGGGCCTTTAGATAACCTACATATTTTGATTGCCTTTTTTCTCTAACATGGCTTTGTTTTATCTGGATTCTTATTTAAAACACTGAACATGATCATATAAACGGTGTAGATTCCTAAACCTGCAGTGCAAACTGTACCTCTCCATTTCAGGGCACGTGGTTGACGCACCAGCTCGGCAAATAGGGCACGTCTCAAATCTTAATAAACGTTTGAAGTTTTCTTTTAATGAAACATTTGTATCGCACGAAAAGCATTTAGGAGCAAATATGCCCCTCATATTCCAAACCACCCTCCCGATTTCTGCACAAGATAGACAGGAACATGGGCAGGATGTTTATACAGCAAAATGTAAACATGTTCTCTGGCCTTCTTTAAATAAAAAATCAAGCAAAAAAGCCCCGTTAGATCAGCTAATACTCAATCTGATGCGATATGCCCGTCTGTCCGCAGCGACGTGGACTCTTTTACGCGTGAATATTGTTTGTGTAATGCAGTCATAATATTTACGCAGAGACGCAGGAGGAGCGAGGAGGCTCTGCCGAACTGGGCGCACAGAAACTCGGACGGGGACGTGAGATCGACTCCTGCAGGCAGTTTACCACCGAATGATCCAGGAAAGAATGAAGGTAAAGTGGATTCAACACGTTTCAGTCAGAGCATCACCAGCGGAACCGCGGCCGCTCGAAGTCAGTTTGTTTTACGTGACGTGATAGTTTCTAGGATCACTTGAAAAACGAAGCCTTAATTATGCCCCAAGCTCCCCGGAATGTTTTGGCTTTAACTGAGTTGTCATTCAAACAGAAAAAGATGCGCACCACTTTGTTTATCTGTTCCAAAATTCGAAAAGGTTAATTTCAGTTCGTTTTACTGCCCCGTATACAGCTGTGAGCGGGAGCTACTGAAAGACGATCAGTCCATAACCTAAAACTGTTGACAGTAGGTTGCTTATTGTTCCCTGGAGATCTCGATAACTGCAGCCTGCAACCTTGTGCCTCTCCGTGGGTTCGGTTAGTTGAGCGCGCTGTGCCTCTGATCTCTGTTACGGGTTCTAGTGGCCTCCTGTTGGTTTTGACACAACGGGAAATAATACCGGAGCAGAACATTACTGCATTTGTTTGCACTGTACGTAAAACCAGACAATGATGGGAGACCGTTGCCTGTGCGTAAAGGTCCCCGGTAGCGATTTTGTTTTCTGTAAAATAATGCTGGAGCGTGTTTATTAGTTGAATGTGAGGACACACACTTAAATTAAATTCCGATGTATAAATGACATATGAAATCGTTTATTGATGTTTACCGGATCTGTCCCGTGCAGAGACACAAGCCGCTGCCTCTTTTTTATTTGTTGTTGTTTCAGGCGACATTGAAGAAGTCTTGAAGAAGACACTCCGTTGTAAAATGTTCATTGTCGACCCAAAGGTGACAGACGGTGCCACTGTTAGTGTTTGCTGTTGCAGAGGAGATTTAAACCCATGGATAAATGAATGTGAGTATTGTTTTAACCGGTGCCTGCTCGGCCACTCGCCCGGAGTGAGGGCCAAACATTTATCAGTGCGGCGGACCACCCAGCGCGCACCAGGGGCAGGCGCGCTCCCGTCCTCTCTCTGCCCACTGCATTTAATTACCGCTGATGACTTCATTCCATTAGAGCGCTTGCCCCCCCCCCCCTCCCCCCCTCACGCTCGTTCGCCCCACGTCATGTTATTCTTTCTTTGATATATATATATATATAAGTCTGTATATTTTGAAACTTGTCCAGTGTCCGTGGTTAAATGTTTACGCAAACCATCAGTGTTGGGTGGTGATGCTCTACTCCCCACTGCATTCTTCTTTCACCAGTACACTGCTCCGAAATTACTTAATTTTTGTATCACCTATCAGATGCTATCTATCAGATGCTGATGATGCAGGGATCAATCGGAAATAACAAGAAATCCCCATAATGTCATAATGTACTTGCATCATCAAAAGCCTTTGTTTTTAATCCAGAATTTAAGACTATTTTACGTCGGTGGCAGCTCACGTTCGTCACTGTGCTGAGGCTCGAGTCCAGAGGTCAGAAACTTCCCCGTTGCTCCATCGCAGACGAAGTCGTGCACTTTTCCATGACGTCCCATCATGAAATATTTGACAGCGCTGCATCCTCAGGAATGCTCGGCCACTTAGGTGGAGGTACACCGCAGAGTGCACAGCCCTGACAGGCTTTCCGGGCCGTCTCACCGTTATTTAGTGCGCTGAAACCGACGCTGGACCCCTTAAACTCGCGTTGTTGCAACGTTCTGCAGAAACGTACACATGCATGGTTTCTTATTGGTTACATTCTTCCTCCAATCGACGTACACTCTTGTACAACATCCCACTACTCCATCAGGCCAAACATATATAATTTAGGCCTTTTTCTTGTACAGCCTGAACATTATTGTCCGCTAGAATATTTTGACATTCAGGCTACATCTCGTTCAGTTTTGTCCTGTAAGGCTTTTTTTGTGTGTGGATGAGTTTCATCATTGCACATTCAAATTTTGATATTATAGGCTGTGTCCTTCCACGCACCACAAGGCTACACCGCGCTACATCATCTGAGCAAGTCACAACATGGTTAACTTCAAAATTATTGCGTAGTCATACCAATTAGGCAAATACACCCGGCGGATTATAGATCCAACAGCTGCAGCGGTCAGCGGTGTAATTTGATTAGAACCTCACAGGAACAGATGCAATTGTTGGGGGGACGAGGTCCCCTCCAAAGGCACTCGGGAAATGTTTAAGCGTTAAACTTCATCTTTCTTCATCTATTGAGAAATAAACCAGTTCTCTCCTCGGCGGTGAAAAAGGGGCCGCAGAGGGTCATCGAGAGGCCGCAGGGACTTTGTTTGGAGGGCAGTGCGACAGAGTGATCGATCAGCTGGCCGTAAGTTCACCCGCCTTGAACTTGAAGAAGGTTCTAATATGGGAATCGCATGATGATCAGTCAGTTAAAGCAAACAACTCTCCTAAATTAAACGTTTATCGTCTTTAAACTTCACGCGTTTGATGTCATTTGTTAAAACGTTTGTCTCGAACTGATCAAATCTGGAGAGCTCATAAATATTATGCGTAATATATATATATATAAAGAATAGATAAATGCATAAGGTTGAAAGGTTGAAATTCATTACACATAGTCTACATATTAGTGCGAGGGCCTGCAAATGGCTTGGAGTTTGATAGCAGAATAGATTTGTTATTCTTCGATAATAACATACATATTTCTTAGATTTTATTTATTTTATTTCCTGTTATGTTGGACTAAAAGTGTGACGGAAAAGCATGCTAATAATGTAACTCTTAGATGCACACATACAAGATTGTTTTGTGCGGAAATAATAGATTAAAAAGAGGGCGCTGCTGTTTGATCTCTTCTTTATATTACAGGAACTCCGAAATAAACACATATTGATATTTTATTTTACTCAAAAAAAATAAAAAAATAGATTTACATTACATACACTGTCTAAATTCAATTTTATATGATCAAACTATAATACATATATAAAAGAAATTATTTTGATAACACATTTTCAGTGTACACAACACTTTCTATGTTTATTTTACTGTTTTCTTTGTCAAACTAATGATTTTAAAATTCACCCAAAGGAGTTTTCTGGCTCTTTGTCTCTGCATTGTCGTCTGTAGTTCACTCAGCATTGTCGCTTTAATTGAAAACAGTGTAATGTCGAGGTGGGTACCCCCTCATCACTTTCCCTGCGCTGTAGGTGGCCGTGTATATTTTCGTTTAAGTGGTGTTTATGTGAACGCGAAAGGACGGGATTGCTAGCAGACCGCTGATTGCGCGCACTGGGTCTCTACGTGGATTTGAAGTGTATTTGATGGGCACCACCCTCTCCAGCAATCAGCTGCAGCACAAGTGAGCCCGATGACTTTTTAATTTTCTTGGCGAGATATCTGCTCCGCGACCTGTTGTGCGTGAATGCGCAAAGGAAAGTAGTCCCTTGGCGCACCATCTCGACTCCCTGTTGGGTTAAATAAATATTTGTATACATGTATCTTTTCACAACACAATCCACTTCCTGCTGAAGTGTCCTTGAGCACGACACTGAGCCCAGACCAGCTATGTGGGCACTACGCACCCTGCTGTCTGACTCAATAGACTTTTAAAAGCTGTAAAACGAAATATCAGTTCATGTTTTCAGCCCGTGCTGCAGGTGTTACAGTCTGATGGGAATCGTTTATTAATCTGATCTGAGACACATTTAGTTCCGCGCTTTTATCTTTTGTCGCACGTGATTCAAGCAGAGAAGATGCATCGTTGTCATTTAAGACATAGACTTAATTTCAATTCTGTAACGTCGAACAGCGGACGTTATAGTATAGGGCGGCTGATAACAGCGTGCCATAATGAAGGAAGTTAGGAGTGTGGTAAACGCAGGAGTTTTTATTGCTATTTTCTCCTAAAAATATTTGAACAGGGGTGGTTACACACCTTTATATAATCATTGTAAATTCATTCTTAAATAATCATTTTATACATTGTAGTAAATTTACTTTAACACAGACTATTGAAGCACTATGATTTTTAGTGTAGTAACAAAATTATTGGCTGTTCGGAGTTCTTGTTATTTCTCATTGGTTGGTGGGATGCACGTGTCACGTGTTACACGCCGACACACGCCCACCTGTCTGCTGCACACCTGTAGCAAAGCCAATCAGCTGCGGACGTCAGCTACAATCGATAATAGAAACTCGTCGATGATGTTTAGATGTTGCAGTGCTTTAATGAAATGGAATCTATGTTTGCACATTCACCTTAAACGTCAGTGATTTTAACTGAATATTGGACTAGTGAGAAAATCGTCGTTTGAACCAATATCAAACCTCTTTGGGATGTTCCACAGCAGAGAGAATCTAATGGTATTTTAGTTCTGTAAGCTTTAGGTCATCTGTCTTTTGACGTTTGTCTTGGATCATGGAACCGCCAACGCTCTGGAGATAGAGCTCGGCACGCCAAAACCGTCAGGCCACAACCGGCTCACTGGTACAAGCATTATTGTGAGAACCCCGCGGCTTCCTCAGCAAAACTTCACATGCCTTCCCGCAACAGTCCCTGGTGTGCTCTATTGCCAAATTAAAGATAGCCCACTCACATCGTCAGATTGCCACATTCTTATTTCAGTATTTTGGTAAAGCAGATTTGATCCTGTCTCCATTTGACAGCTGTGAAAACGTGCCTTTCAGACAATAAAAAAAAGATAAAGGCACATGTAAAATTCTTTCTGGTTTATTTTGTGATCATAGGCAGTACCACATGATTTGACTTGAAGGACAGCAGTGGGGAGGATTTGGCAGGTCCAGAGGCTTTACGAATTCCAAACTGTCCGAATGTGGTTAGCACTTGCAGGGAAAATGTTCCATAATTTTAAATACCTGTTCTTGGCAAATCTGTGTTTCAGCAAGTTGGCAAGATGTTTTCTATGTAAAACGGGAGAAAATACCCAAAGCATAAAGAAAGAAAGAAAAAAACATGTTAAATCAACAACAATATGAGCCTATTTGACTTGTTTCAAGGTTAGACTTCAAGGTCAGAGCATTGAGAAAAACAGGGGATTGTGGGTTCAGTGTGGGCTGTTATATGCCTGGTTGATAGATGGGTTGTCTTTGTTATTCATCCTCAATTGAGACAGCAACATTATAAGATTACAAAGTAGATTTGTAATTTTTTACCAATGTTCCTGAATATTTTCAGGTTTTACATGAAATGGGTGCGTGGGGATTTTTAGGATATCTAGTTTTAAGATGGTGTTTGATCCCTGAGATTTTTGTGTAAAAATTAAAGATTGGATGTTTTAATTTGAAAGCGGAACAATAGTTTCATTCAAATTTAATACCAATAAAATTTCCAAATAACTGCGTTACTGATGTTTTAAGAGTAATTTGGGATAACTTTCCATAAATTCTTATTTCTTCTAGACAGTTGATTTTTAGAATTCCCCGATAGCATATTAATCAAATATATCCAGATTTTTTATTTAATACAGATTTTGAGTTTTTATAATTTATAATAGTAATTATAATTATATATATAAATATACACACACACACACACACACACACACACACACACACACACACACACACATACATGATCAATGTCAAATTTAAGCAGACGTGATTTCTGCTCCTATGATCACCTTCAGAGTAACTACATCTATCACAATATTGATTAAAATATATTGTACATTGCTGTCTAGTTCTTTATTCCCAGAGAAAACGCATACAAATGATCCTTTTGACGCGTCCGACTCTGCTTCTCTGCTCCTCTCTGCTCTGCTGTTGCCTTTCTAGGAAGATTCAGTCCCTCGCGCAAGTGAGTGGGAGCCTGTTTGCTGCCCCACCCTGCAGCCCTGCACACCTCCCCGGGCCAGTCCATCATGGTCTGTCTGATGCAGGGAGAGACATCAATAATAAGAGCTGAAGCAGAAACCACAGTGGAGAACACAAAAGAGAGAGGGAGGGCAGACGCAGGCCACAACCGGCTCTGCTACAGGTTAGCTCCTTTGATACGGCCTTGATGGCAGTTTGATGGGTGCACATCGGGCGACAGGGGTTTATACGTACGTGTTTATATGCGCGTTTACATAATATCTATGGTGTTTACGCATAGCCCACCAACTCTTTTTTACTTTACTCTGAAGGGGGATTTTCCTGTGGCAAGCTGCTTTGGAAAAAGCAATTAAGAATTCCCAAACAGCACACCACAATGGGAGATATCATTTGTGCAATGTGTGTTCCATGTCTCTCACAGTTTTTGTCTGGAATGGGTTGGCTATTTTTAATCTGCGCGCAACCGAACCCACCTACAGACAAACCACAAATTGAATGAAGGGGAGGGGGGGGGGGGGGGGGGGGGTGAGTGGGCCTGGTAATTT
>JAVQJD010102534.1:0-13835 GCA_036023655.1 Nannoperca australis | reverse complement strand
TCTTGCACTACACAATGACAGACACTGTATGTCTCTTTATGCCCGGTCTTGTGCCAAGTTTGTTTGTTGTATGTTCTTATTCTGGGTGACTGTATTGGTATGTTTTTGTGTTATATTTAGTTATGTATTCTGTGTTTTTTTGCACTGAGAGTAACAATATTTCAATCCTCCTGTACATGCTGCAGAATTGACAATAAAGCAAACTTGAACTTGAAACATGCTATTGAAATAAAGTTAGATGTTTGCAGTATTATGGAAAGGTGGTTGTGTATGTGGTGAGTTGTAATGGTCCAGCACTGATAAATATGGAGGGAATGACATTTGAATTTTATTTCAATGAGTTTTTCTTATAAAATCAATTCATGCATTTGTAATTCAGTCATTAAATCCACAGCATTGCAGGTATGCTTCATAATGCCCTTGCAACTATGTTAATCCCATCTTGACAGCAACATATGATGTTATGTCAGCCAAACAATATAACAGTATTAATATTAGGAGATAACTACACTGACATCATGCTGGTCCAAACCTTCAGACTACTGATCAATAAGCCGACAGACAAATAACTCCAGGGCACTGCAGAATATTAAACTGTCTGGAAAGTGCTGCTCACAATAACTAAACAAAAATATACTCGCAATGAATTTTCACACATTGCAGTGGATGCACCACATGTTCATCATTACCCGAATGTCGCCCTTCGGCCACATTAAGAAGCTGCATTAATAATTTTCTGGCCCTCAGGGGGGCGTAGCTGAAAGATTCACAGCCAACACTTATCACTGGCTTATAAAGTTGGTATTTGGATAATGTGTTCGCATACTGTTACCTAATTAAACATCCAGCAGACAGTGCAGCATGACCATTCATGTGGAGTGGTGTTTGTGTCCACCTGATGAATGGAAATCCAGTATTCTCTCTCTGTGTTCACCAGCTAGTCTCTAACTGTCTGTCTGCTGTTTGCTGCTGAGCAGGTAGTAAACAGTGGAGTTATCAGAACTTCTTCCCTGAAAACAACTGCTGCTGCAAATGACACCAAAACAGTAAATGTGCTGCAAAAACAAAACTATGAGCTTAAAGGGGCTAAAAAGCTCTGTGGAACGTCTGACTTGGTGACACAGTTAGGAAATGATCATATCAGAAAATCCTCCTACGTGTCCAAATGGAAGCCATTTTGTGGAACAATTTAGAATGTTCTTATTCATTAATAATAAAATGGCAGTGCTCAGAACAATCTACCTATCTCCTCACTAACTTATTCACACCACAAGAGATCCAATCTTTGTGAACCTAACTCTGCGTTAACTGTGCAATTTGGGCTTCAGTCAGTTTAAAGGCTTATTTCCTAATGGAACACAATAAAAAGAATGTCTTAACGATTAGATTTTTTTTATATATCTACAACTTATGAATTGTGTATTCTTCGTTAATAAATGTAAATTTTGATGTGAGAACTTGATGGTATCTTGTCAGTACAATTTGATTCTTGTTAGCTCCTGTGTTAAAGGGCCTGTTGTTACCGGAGAGTGGCAGCTTCCAGCGGGCTCTCTGCTGTGTCTCTGCTGTCTTCAGTCCAGGGATCCAGCCTGCCTGTCCTGCCTGGCTGCTGCACCTGAGCCACTCTGCTCCGGGCAGCAGGTTCTCCGTGACACCAGCGAAGCATTGGCTCTTCTTCCTTGTGGAGCTGGGTGCTGCTCTGACTCCCATGCCAACACCCAGATCTCCATCCACCATGTCATCATCCAGGCTGCAGGCCGCACTGATCTCTTGCATCTGCACCAGGTCAAACCTTAATTACTACATTCACCACAGTATGGATTTGCTAAACTTGCCAAACCACACAACCAACACACACACACACACACACACACACACACACAAAACACATCTTCCCACTTACCTCCAGTGCTATTGCATTCTATGACATTATATAAATCATCAACATTAAGATACCATTTCTACACACATGGCTGTCCCTTAAATATCTCTGGTTGTATTAGGCCAGTGTGGACAGGACTACTTTATGGTCATATAGATTTTAAATATGTTTTTGCACCATGTTATAAAATTCTTTGATTTGTATTTTTGTCCTTTTTCTTTATGGTCACACTTTGTCCTTTACATGTAACTAAATCAAAACCTCCGTTTCCACGTTTGGATAAATGTGTAGTCCTCGTACTGTAAAACAACAAACACAGGGACCAGCATTTAAGAGTGTATCCACCTGTTAATTTGCTGGATTGTCTAAAAACAGATGTTCCGCTTATTTGATCCATAAACATTGCCTGTTGGGATCAGATCATTACTGAATACCTACAAGAACTAACTTATTGCTGTGATCCAGGTAACCACGTGAACCCCATGTGTTCTGTTAACCAGAGCTGCCATGTGAAATCAGGTCCCTCGACCTGTTGCCCTCTGGCAGGCGCTACAGGTCCATACGAGCAAGAACAAACAGACTCAGGAACAGCTTCTTTCCTAAAGCTGTTAACTTATTAAACTCAAACCCGCACTGACAACACTTTCTTGTTTAATATCTAGCTCATACCTGTGCAATATATAAAATACCTGTGCAATATACAACCACTGTGCGATACTGATTTATTTATTCATACTGACTATGTCTTGTATATAGGTTTTGCATTATATAGGCTCTGTATTGTGTAAGTAGCTGCTCTTCAAATCTCATTGTACTGTGTATAATAGCAATAAAGGCTTTCATTATACAGCTGACTGTAAAATGACATATGAGTTGGGTTGTGAGTCTATCATGCACTTAATGTTATACAACAGTATAAGGATATTATTATTGCCCTGTGCAAGTGTTTTCCAACCTGTTTGGCTTGTGAACCATTCACATAATGGGTCCATATGTGATACATTATGAACTCAGACTGCTTCCCTTGGTGACTCTTTAGAGGCGTGAGATTATTCTGTTGACCAAATACATGATTCCAAAGCAAAGAGTGAAAACCAAATGAAACTAAATGATGTTCATCCTCTTACCTGCAACGTTGAATCAATAAACAGATATCCCTTGGTGGTTACAGCCTCCACCGACACAACACCAAGTTTAATAAAGTGTTCTCTAAGTGTTACCTACAACACATGAATCCGCTTTGAGCCGTTGTACAAACACTATCGCTGACTCCCGTACTCCAACCGGCTTCCGTAGTCAAGCTAACTAGCCGCAGTACAAACAACTTCCGCTCAGTACCTTCAAAATAGAACAGAACAAAGTGCGGAAATAAGTAACTAAGCTTACTGTTTTGAAAATGGTTCGTTCTCATTAAAACTGCAACGGGATACCAAATATAACCAAACCTTCCTGCGTTATTAGCAATAAAATACAATTTCTTTGCAGCTTTTTTAAGTTTTTAATGCTTACTCATTAATTGCAGCTGCTCATCATTTCTTTTTTTAAGTAATTGGTTTGGTGAGTTCCAGTTGCAGGGAGACTGGGAGTCACCATCACCAGAGGGCTTCATGTGAAACTAACTGAGTAAATATTGGATGAAGGGGTGTGTGAGGAGAGAGAATGAGAACAAGATAATGTTCAAGTAAAGAGCCCCATGATCAGCTTTTCACAAATCATTTTATTCCCATCCTTATTTACATTGAACATTGAAACAATGTATCCCTCAATAATGTAATAATTGAAATGTTCTATCCACTGGACACAGTAAACAAGACGTTATTTCAATTCTTGGTTTGTTCCTGGACAGTTCTCCATTACAGGTTAATCAGGCCCACAGTCACTCAGCAGAACAATAAAGATGTGAAGTACAAAAACAAGTGCTGAACAAGCACGTAAGACAAATAAATACGGGCAATATTTCAAATGGTCGAACTCAACTGTAAAGGGTCACTTTGGGAGATTATAACAACTAATCCCCATGCTTTTATTATGAGCCTGTGTCAAGCTACAGAATCACATTCAACTCAGGTTCTACAACACAACAAGCTTGTTTGAAAAATTATCCTTTCTTGTGCAGATGACACATGATGCGGCAAAAATACTCGTAATACCAGAAGTATCACACAGGCATCAATATACTTACCATCCTCTGGTTAGGGTCATGTGGAGGATTAACTGAGTTCTGGGATCAGTCTTACAAAATTGTGAAAAAAGTCAAAATTCTAAGTGAATAAAGAGAGTAACATTTGGTTTTCCCCACGTCAAAAATGTATCTCAAAACCCATTTTGTTATGTGGTACTAATCTTCCTCCATCCTAACCCAAAAAAATCCAGAGTCACAGTACGACAGCTGAGCTGAGTGTTAATCACTGGTATATTCCTCTATGAGCAGGTCCTCCTCCTCCAAAAGGACTTGGCTTATAGTAGGTTGAGGCTGACTGGCTGGCAGACTTTCCTCAACCAAATCCTCACCTTCCTCTTTCTTCTCCTCCTCATCTTCCTCCTTACTGTCTATGTCCAGCTGGCCTGGCTCTTTGTCTGTGAGAGCCTCCAGTTTTAATCTACACACACACACACACACACACACACACACACACACACACAAAGACAGAGTACAAATGTAAGGTCTAATACAGTTGGTTAAATACAAAGACTGAAATGGAATAACAGATCAACATAACAATCAGTGACGTAGGTTACAGAGAACACCATCACGGGTTGTCTAACCAAAGTAAAGAAATACATTTGCTTGACATTGAAAATGTCAACACAAGGTTCAACATAGTTCTTCTTTCAAAAGATTTCAACCTCATCCTATGGCCTTCATCAGCGGATGCAGTGGCATGGTTGTCATGGAGATGGTTTTGTTTTTAACTACATGATAAGGGGTGGTTATATACGGCACTACTATGCAGAGCCGCTCACATAAACCAATTTCTTAATTTGAACTCTGACCACAGCATCCGTCAGTGAGGAGGAGGAGGAAGGACAGAGAGAGGGAGGTGCAGCAGTTCAGAGCAACACTCACAGCCAACGGGTAGAAGGAAAATCCCAACCTACCCAAGAGAAGCATCCCAGAAAACCAGTCAAAAACCCCCGCCTGCGTCAACTATCAAGTCAGCTCATAACTACGTTCACAAGACTGATCAGTTTGTAACTAGCAGACCAGTAGGATTGTGTTGTTTGCAGCACTGCAGGTCAAGATTTAATCAGCAGATGACTGGTGGTTATTGGCACCCTGCTTGTTGGTTACTGACACCAGTTGAGTTTTACCATCAGACGCAGTGAAAGAACACCAGCTGTCAGTGTTCCATTCTTTAAACATAGCTGACATCATATCTATTTGACAACATTATTGTATTATTCTGTGATAGTGGAATCGCTTGAGAACACCGGTGTGATTGCTTTACTAAGTACTACTATTACCAATATGTAATGAATCATTAGTACTGTTCAAATCCTTCTGTGAGCAGCTTTTAAAAGCTAGTAAGTAAACCCTGAGTTAAGATTATTTAGTCAAATAAAAACACTGAGTAGTGTTTTGTACTGAAATGATGCTGGTCAGGGCCAGCACAGTGTAGTGGTGAGGGCCCTGGTGTGACTCCAGCTGTGGTCCTTTACTCATCTCATTCCTCCCTTTTCATGTTTTCCACCTTTCTCCTCTATCAGCAGACCACTACAGACAGGTTGTTGGGTCTTTTGGATCGCAGACTCTGGGGTCATTGGGACTCACGGACACACTTGAATCTGACTGCACTGTGGGAAGATAAAATGTGCTGTACCTGCCGGGGAACCTCCTCAGTGACATCTGACCCACGTCCTGGATAAAAGCTATCTGAGCTGGGAGACACAGCAACACAGAACACTTCCATTAATGAAACCTTCATAAACTTTATCAGCTCATTCAAAAGAGTTACCATCGCTCTGCTGATGATGGGGAGATGTCAGATTATCACAGCAAAAAGGAAGTGGGCTGATTCACTTTGTGTGAGTTACCTTGGTTCCTCATTGGGTTGGTGAGCTTGGCCAGGTATGGCAGCAGTTCAGTCTGCAGGCTGACTGGTGTCAGACAGAAGCTCCTGAACAGGGACTGGACAGCCAAGCAGTTCTCCCGGTGCTGACAGGAACAACATCAGTCTCATTATAGTCTCAAAAAAGTCTACAACAACACTGTCCAATGTTTCCAGTGATCCATTCATAATCTGACTTTCTGATCTGAGAAACATAAAATATATTTTCTCTCTTTGACCACTTATCTGGCCCTTAAGTATGTCGGGTTACTGGTAACAGCAAATGTCAACAGAGACATATTAAAGCTTTTTGTGTGTTCAGAGTGCACTGACTGTTATTTGTGCATCTCTTGCTCAGTTTGTCAGAATAAACCTTTCTGGTGTTAAGTTTAAAAGACTAGCTAATGACTGTCTTACTTTCTTGTTGACCAGCAGCCAGTTGGGTTTGTGCAGCGGTCTGAAGCCAACAGAAACTTGTTGAGTGTTGGAGTGAAGAAGCCCCCTGGTGGCCACTGAAGACCCATAATCCCCCATGGTGCTGCGAGCCTGAAAACAGCACAGCACACACCTTTATATAGACCACAGATTACTTTTTGACAGAATGCAGTTTTTTAAACATAGTGCTTTTTTCAGGCTAAATGCCTGCTAACATTAGAGGTTCAAAATATTTGTCAGCTTAGACGTTTGTAGGTAGGGACATAAAACGGGTGGTAGGTTATATTCATGTGAAAGCAACTCCCTAAATCTAGTGTGCCAACAACAGAAACACGTGGACCGATCAAAGCATTCATATTGGTTTTTAGTCTATGGAAAGACTGACCGTCCAATCAGCAGTGAGGAGGTCAGCATCAGACAGATACTCGCTGGCCAGTTCCACATCCTCCACCTCAGAGAAGAAGTCCAGGTAGTTCTGGTGGAGGTACAGGTTGAAGAACTCTCCAGACATGTGTGAACGCTCAACAACCAACTGAACAAGGGACACAGAGACAGTGTTCTCAAAGACTGAAAGGACATGCTGGCATGCTATCTGTTACCTGTTAAAGCATATTTGTACCTCAGGGTCTACTAGTAATGCTTCTCTGTGATGATGACACAGGTGAGATGGCAGACCAGGGGCACATTTAGCTGCTTCAGCACCTTCGTGACTCCCTCCTGTTGATGACAAACAGCCAAGCATTCAAACTACTTTTATCTGTTACTGATGTACTGTCATGTTTGATCAACCAAAGCTACAGTGCATCAGTCATCCTTTTCAGTGATCAGATGCTTGCTGCTGCAAAGGACTTTCAGCAGATAAATCAGCAAGGAGCACTGACAGCAGCTGACTTTGTGCTTTATCACTCACTGGAACTTGTGCTTTTGTGGTCCTCACAGTCCAAATGTTCAAGAAATTACTTTCTGCTCGACTATGAATCAAATGGATTTCCTGCTCAGACAATTTAAGGTGCAAAGGGGTCTGCTCACACTCCTGACAAGTAAACTACGTGTTTCAATTAAAACACATTTTCAAAAACAATTCCAGATTCCTCTTGTCGATTTTTGTTTCCACAATGATGCCTCTTGTACATCGTCTTATAATCTTCTGTCATTTCCAATCAAGAAAAAACTTGCTGGTTGAATAAAAGAAACCTTAAGTCCAAATTTGCCAGAGGTATGAATAATTTTGGGCTTGACTGTATATAGTCTCTTTTTCAGACATTTCCTAAAACACATGGTCACTTTAGGTTTTAACCACTTGTATGAAAACAAGAGGAAATACTGTGTTTTGGGGGACTATTTTCAGCAGCGGATGAATCCACATTTGGTGCTTGAGTAAGAATTTGGGGCAGCAGGACAGTGTATGTTTGAGTCCGGATAAAATACAGTGGGTGTGTTCATGGTCATGAAGGATCATGTCCCCCAGTGCAGAGGAACAACAGAGGAAGAAAAGATATCAGGCTTTGAGGATACACTCACAATACTGAAGGGACGGCTTGTAAGGAAACTGGGAGATAGGACTCACGTTTGCAGTGCAGGATCTTTCCCAGGGCTCTGAACAGGAACAGAGAAGCATCTTTCCCTCCAATCGCCTGCTCTTCTTCCTGCTCTTTTGTCTTTTTGGACCTCTTCTTCCTCTGGTTTGTTCTTTTGCCCAGTGATGTCACAGGTCTGTCCTTCTCCATCCTCCACAGCCCCTTTTCCAGTGACGTGTCTGTAAAGTTACAATGTCAAAGCAACACTATTTGTTCTGAGGAAAGGACACGGGGTCATTACAATAAAAAGGGATTTGTAGCATAGCACTCTATGGTATGCATGTGTACACTCTTGACTGTCCCTCTCTGGTGCAGTGGTGTGGTGTGTGGATTTACTCCTGACCTGGGAAGGAGGAAAACTGGAGGCTGTTGACAGCACTGCGAATATCTCCTGAGCTTCCTGAACACAGCGTCTCCAATACTGCCTGGTCTGTGGCGCAGATCCCCCCACAGCTCTGCTTAGAATGTTGGGAAATAAACGATAGAAAATACACACAAAAACACAAAATGTGTAATCAACTGCAAGGCTTCTGTTCACCTTTCCTGCCTCCAGAGTTGTAATTCGAGTCAGGACCTTCATCATTGTGGTTGGAGCCACTGGATTAAAACTGGAAACAGAGAAGACACAAAACAATGTTCAGGGGAATCCAGTGGTCCCCTGTTATAGTATATCCTGTTAATCTGTTAATATCCTGTTAACCCACATTTGATCACTGAAAATTCTCAAATAAAAATCAGTATTGAAATAATGAACATGAACACCTAAAGACCGAAACATTAAGAGGTGATGAAAATAAAACCTGTTCTATAAAAAGGTATACATTACATTTGATATATTTGGTATAATCAGCGTAATCTATACAGTTGTGTCATATTCACCACTCTACTTCTCTGAGTTTCTCTTTGTTACAGAGACTGTTGCAATCACTTCTACGTTGCAGTTTTTCATTACCTACTGTCACTGAAAGTCAAGATTTCCTGAAGATGTTTTACATTAATAGTCTTTTTAAAATGGGAGGGCCTATGCCCTTTGGATCTGAAAGTGTGGAGTTTCACTGACAATAGCTCAACTTTGATACAAAAAACTGCACAGTAGAAGAGGCTGTAAGTAATTAATGACAGCATTTAAGAGTGTTGAGTATGACATGACTTTGATGTTGTACTGATGGAATTATACATCCCTCCATTAGCTATACCCGCTTATCCTAGAGAGTCGTAGCAGGGCTAAAGTCAATCCCAGTTGACACTGGGAGAGAGGAGGGCACAGGGCTGACACATAGAAACAGACAATCACACTCACACTGCTGGAACTAGTGCAGTGGAGATGGACATTATACTGAATTTATCAAGACAACAGGTAAACATGGAGGAAGTGTTGAGTTTCAACAGCAAATTACAGATCAGGACAGAGCAGATAGGCAGGCATATTAAAATATGATGAAATATATTTGTAAAATAGGGGAAATTAAAAATACAAGCCTGGTTCTTTCTGCAGTTGATGTGAATAAAAAGACCACTATTTAAGAATTTACTGTAGCTGGAATTTGTCCCTCTAGTTGCCACTATAAACTCAGCACATAGACTGTGACAGATCAACATTTCAATACTGATGGCCAGATTTACTGAGGCTTATACCCTGTTTTTTCTGCCTCAAACACATATGCTGTATTTGTCAAGCAGTCACAGCAGGCTTGAGTCACAGTTTGTGTGTTAATAGGAGATGACATGTTAACAGAGGATGACTATGTATTCCTCTGGATTTACTGAAGTCATGCAATTTGTAAGTTTTGTGGGAAAACTCTCTGCCAGATGGGATTTACACAAGTCACAAGGAAGATTGTAATGATTAAAAGACAGACAGCTTGGACTGAACTGTATCTAACAGGGGTCATTGTGGTCTAATGTGGGTTTTCATATCGGTCTGACATCCCTGTCACAGAAAGCAGTGTGTATCAACTGGAACCTAATGCTGCTGATGTCCAGCTCCTCTTGGATCTCTTTGGGAAAAAGAAAGCGTGAGCTGCTGTCCCCACTCAGACTGTCTGACACTATGAACACCAGGGGACGTCGACTGGTCTTCACAAAGCGCCTGGAAGACACACAGCAGGACACAATATCACGCAGAGCGGGGAAATACGCAAGTGGCACAGATTCAATAGCACGGATTCATGGATAAATATAGTAATGAATACAATCAATGAACAGCCTATATACAAGTAGAAAGGTTTTCATCCGGCACGCCAATTCCTGATGCTGACAAAACATGGCAGCAAGAAAGGTTCATCCCGTTTTACACAAAAATAGAGACACTTAAAGCTGCCAAGTTAAAGCAGTAGCTGCTGGTCACAATGCATCTGTCTTTACTGTGTGTCATCATGGTAACTTCTCCTGGTTTCCTGTGTGAAAGCATGAAAGGAAATGTAGGGTGAAACCCAATCTAACCTCACCTTAGGATACCATGCAGGCTGCCAGGCTGCCTGTAGAACTGGTTTGGGAAATCCTGAGGAGGGACAAGTGATGATCAGGTGTTAACTCAGGTGTATTTGTAGATGAATCTAAACAAAGCAGCTTTAGATCAATGTATCAGTTTGACAATATTAGACAAGTACACAACATTAAGTACGTTTTTCTAATTATTACAGCAGTGGCTTCATCTACTACAACAGGTGAAGCCGCACACTCTGAACTGGACAGTATCTGGACTTTCAAATGCGTTTGTAGATGAACACGACACCACTTTCTGTTCTGGTTTAGGCTCTACCCTCGTTCCTTAAAGCTAAAAGAAGTTTGCTGGTCTAAGGTCTATGGTTGTATGTAGTTATGTCACAGGTTGTGTGTAAGCAGAAAGATGTTTAAGCTCTCCTCCATGAGCTGGGCGTCAAACAGCAGGAGAATACATATCTGTAATTTCCAACAGTGGTGATCTTGAATAGTTTGAACCTTTACAAGCATTCTAGCTTCCCACAGCTCTTAACCAATTCTGCATAGTCTGAGCCAAATTAGGCCAACAAAAGCCAAACAATTGTTCCACCTAATAGTTCAGAAACTTTAATGTTGGAGAAATGTCAGCTGGGTACAGATGAAAAAGTGGGGTTGTGAGGACACATTTCAACTTCAGTGAACAGAAATACTGTCACTAAATAGTTAAGTCTTCAAGAGGAATATAATCTATAACATAACTAGGTCATGCAACATGAGGAGTGCATGGCCAATAAAAAGGTGATAGAAACTCACACCTGAACAAAGCATAATTCAGATGCAGCAGTCTTTAACACATACTTTTGTTAATGTCACTACACACATTGAATGAGATAACAGAAACCTCATGTGTTAGTCATATCATGTGTTAGTCAATTCCATTTATAACATTACTTACCTTTATAGTTTACCTTGAAACAGAGATAGTTTTGACTCAGATTTTCTATTTTAGCAAACATATGCCTACATACATACATACTGTAGGTTCTTAACTACTGAAAATGTCAAATGAATTTTACTAGAATAATAATCAATAACTTATTACAAACATTTAATAAGAGTTCCACTGAGAGGACAGCATTTTGTGCGCAGGTAGATCTAACAAAATGTGAATTCATTCATCGCTTCAGATAAACATGATTATTAATCACAATATGGATTTCAGGTGATGTGGCTCAGCCCTTAGCCAAACCATACTCAAGACAGAACAACCGAGTTAAACATCTACAGTTGTTGCTCTGTTACTGAAATTAATAGGAATGACACATTTGAGTAATCATAGGAACAGCGGCTTCAGTTGAAGATGTAGTACATACCTCCACCAGTATGAGCTTCTTGTCTGTAGCTCCTCCATCACCAGCCATCTTCAGGCAGTTGTACTTGTTGGCTCTAAGGAGGAAGTCCTGGAACTGGACTATCTGGGAGCTGTAAGGCAAGTCGTTCATTCTCCATTCTGACAAAAGACAGAGAATTAGAATCAGGGAGGGAAAAAAACAGGGTATAGAGGCCTGTATACTGACACAAGATAATGGTGTAGGTACTCAAGATTATTTATCACATTGCAACTGTTAGCCTTCCTATACCCAGAACACATTTATCCCCATTTACAAACACTCCTTTTAAAAGAAAGTCCAATACATACTCACTTTTCCATCACAAAGGTAAGTATCATTCATATCAATGACAATATCTTCATGCCATTTCTACGTTTGCCAGTGACACTGACAGGTATGAGGCAGGAAGACTTTGTCCTCACCATGCTGACTGCTGCTGTAAGGCTCCAGGTTGGTGGGGTTGGTCCACTCCTGAACCCTGAGGCCCAACTCCCGAGACAGAACCTGGACTGTGGCAGTCTTTCCACAGCCGGATGGTCCCATCAGCAGCAGGATGCCACCCTGTAGATGACAACAGCCATGCTAACCCTGAACCTTCAGCTTCTCTTACGACCTCCACAGATAACATACGAGCATAAAGATTAGCTCTTGACATATCTTGGTCTACAGACAGAAGCCATAACACTCCTGACAGCAGAGCCTTTATAGTTATTGGGATTTGCTTGCTTTGTTTAGAGAAGTCCTTCTAAGGAAGTGGATGTGTTGTTACAGTATACACATCATGTCTGAACTAGGGCAAGAGTCAGCAGTCACTCACAGACAATGCTATGTGACCAGGTTCACTTAATGAAATCATAATTATGAGAAGGACAAAATAAACTTCAAGTACCTGTGATGCATTCGTGTTCACTCTCATCCAGTTCTCCACTTCCTCTATCTTCTTCTTGTGGACAGCTAGCTCAGCCTACACAAACACACAGTTAAATAGCAAAAATACATGAGAAGAGCCTTCAGCCTCCAGACACTCAAATCCCCAAAACTTTAACTGCTGACCACTGCTGGGGGGTCATTTAAGTTATTTCTTAAATGTAGAAATAATTTCCCATTTAAGTGGCCACTGCATAAATGTATGCCAAGCCTAAAATAATATGTTCATATTGTCTCCAGACAGTAGTCACATGCCCATATGTACATTAAAAGAGTTAGTGGTCTGCAGTCTGCAAGGGTGGTCATTTCAGTTATTGGCTGAATGCAAATGTCTCCATGGATACCAGAACAGGTGTCAACAGCAATGTTGCTGACCTGTGAACGGGGCGAGTATCTGTCCACCCAGGGCTCATCCTGGTCCTTCTGGGCTGACTCTTTCAGCAGACAGGACATGTGACGACCTAAACTGGAGGCCTCTCCTCTCCTCTTCCTGGGCCTCTTGGGCTCAGCCTTGGAGCACAAAACCTGGCCCCCCTTTCTCCTCCCAGACAGGGAAACGCTTTCCCCTGGAAAATCAGTGAAGGACGGATCCACCCAGCGATTCAGCTAAATACAGAGGAGGATATATACAGTAAGTCAACGTTTAGATAGATAGATAGACAGATAGACAGATAGATAGATAGATAGATAGATAGATAGATAGATAGATAGATAGATAGATAGATAGATAGATAGATAGATAGATAGCGGTAGCGGTGCTTATTACAGCAGAGTTGCTGGAACCTCCCACTGAATGTGCTTTGCTGTCTGACCAGTAGGTTGTTGAGGGGATGTGAACCATTGTCCATTATACTGAGCAGTTTGTGCAACATCCTCCTCTCCACCACCACCTCTAGGGGCCAAAGAACAGTCCCCAGCACAGTACCATATATAATTACATGAGCAAGCAGAGGTCCTTTTGTGCTCCGTGAAGGGTTGGTACATTACCACTGGAAACTGAGGTAGGCAGAAATAAAGGTGTCCCTGAAGAAATGTAGCACTAATCTAAAACACACACACACAAACACACACACACACTCACAGAGAGAGAGAGAGAGAGAGAGAGAGAGAGAGAGAGAGAGAGAGAGAGAGAGAGAGAGAGAGAGAGAGAGAG
>JAVQJD010102532.1:0-10432 GCA_036023655.1 Nannoperca australis | reverse complement strand
TTCTCACCTGGTGCACAGGTTATTTAAGGGCTGCTTTTCCTTTGTTCTGTGCCAGATCGTCTCCTCATGTCACGCTGATTACTCCAGGTTTTAGGTGAGAGATTTGAATGATTGTATTGTTTGTTATATCGGTTTTCCCTGTCCTCTAAATAAAGAGAATTTTTGTTACGAACGTCTGCACCTGGGTTCTGTCCGCACCAGCCTCCGAGGCCCAGACAGTGGCAGATGATCATTGTTGGGCAATTTCCTATACATTAAAATTTTGCCAGGTTGTATTTGGTTTTTTAATCTCTTTTTAAACGTGTTTTTTTTTTTTCAGGATAAAATCAAGACATTTGACATAAGAGACTACTTGTATGATCTGCCAGCATCCAACATCCAAGTCAGTGGGAAGCAGCAGTCAGCGCGGACTCTCAAATGATAGATTCTTGGGCCAAACCTGCCGATAAGAGCACAAGAAAACCACCAGCAAGACAAAGTAAAATGTTATTTCATATCTTCGTCTCGGCTATAGGCAAACTAAATATTTGTATTAAGTTATCAGCATGTTTTTCTTTACAGGCAGGACTAAATCTGTAGCCCCCCCCCTCCCTCCTTGGTATCACTTTGACTGCAGAATGTGCAATAAGAAACGATGGAGAGAAGAGAGTCCTGTTTATTTTCATATCCACTTTCGGAATGTGTTGAAATGTGAACTGTTGATTAGGGGTATTTTCCCTGCGCTTCTACACTGGCTATAATATTGGGAGTGGGGATAAATTCTTCTCTCATTACTTGTGGCTTTTTGCGCCAAGTTAGACATTCCACCATCGCATGGCTCATGTAATCAGCACCAAACACACTCGAGACCCTGATCCTGGCTGGTAAGGAATGTAGCTGTGTGCTCACTCGGCAGTATCCTGAAGTATTTAATAGGATATTGCTAATTTCTTAAACTGAAAGAAAAAACCCTCTTGATTTGGTTCTTCTCCAGTTCTGCTGGTTCCCTGCAGAAGAGCTCCTCCCCAGCATCCCAGAACACCATTCTGCATCATCACATGACCTCCATCTTTCTCTTTTTCTGTCTTTATTTTACTGCTCTTTCAAGCACTCTGTTTACTATTCTCATTCCTATTTCCCTCTGCAATTCCCTTTCTTTTTGTTTTCTACCAGTTTTCTCTGTCTGTGTCTCTACAATCATTCTGTTTCTCCCTTTCCATTCCTCTTTTCTATACTCTTTGATCACATGCCTGGCTGCTATGCTGTATCCAGACACTGTGATGTATCTGGGCCAAGCAGCAGACATCGCTGCTTCACAATGTGTCTGAGACAGAAGAGATTTTCTGCTGTTCGTACCTTTTGCAAACTTGATGTAAAAATGCACGTCTGCTCTGAGGGGGCTCAGTTATTGAACACTTTTGGTAGCCTCTGACATTCTTGGGATTCCTCTACATGTTTATATTACTCCTCATGAACCACAGTACAAAGTAATAGCATCGTATTTATTATATTGCAAACTATTTATTGTGAAGTCTGAAATCCATGCTCGATATAGTTCCCTCTCTAAAAAAAGCTATGTTCATGCTGTGTGAGCTACATACATTCACTGTGATTCGTAAGTAGCTGAAATCTCAATTTGCTGCTGACTGTGGGATGAGCTGTTGAGTGTCAACCATGCACAGCAAAGCTCTAGTGTGCTGCTCTCACTGTCTGCTTATAGAAACAGACACACACACAAACACAAAGGCTGTCCTCACCAAACATACGTCCCTATAGGTCGTCTGTGCAGCAGCTTATTACGATCCATGTTTCTGTTTATCGTTCTGCGGGGACCTCTAGTGGCCGAGGTAATTACGATAGGAGCAAAGGCAGATCTGTGAGGTAGTACACAGAGCAACGATGTCCACATTGGAAGGATGGGCTGGCAAGGACAGGACTTTCACCCCGGAGACGCTTTTTGTGTCCCATGTGAAAAGTAATGAACTTAATTCTTAAGTTCTGTTAGTAAGTCATGTGACATAACTTAAATTATGTAACTCACTTATTTGAACCCAACCTAAACCTAACCAAGTATCTTCAGTGCCTAAACCTAACCAAACTACCTTGTGTTCATTATTGTTACTGTGATGTTGTTTCGGGAGGCACTGACAAACAACCTATTCTATCATTAAGGTTGGAGGACTTGTTGGAAATACTGGGCCTTATCAGGGCAGTGACTTTATCTTGTCATAACAACAAAATCACAGGTTTAACTATTAACATTAAGGTGCCCCCCAAGATCCAAGAAGCCCATACCAGTGATCCAGCATGCACTTTAACAAAGCCCAACACATCACCGGCTAAACTTGAGTGCAGTTGTTATGATATTATTTACGCCTATGCTTTTTCCTGTTACGACACGTCAACATGTCTGCAATAAAAACAAGCCCTATTGTGTGAATTGAAGTGCTGCTGTGTGCAGTCAGAGGTGACATTAGCGTGTTTAGTGAATTAGTACAAGGATATAGGAAGTGAAAAGTGCAAAACATCTGTAGCACACTCAAATGCAATTAGAGATTTATACAACGTGAGTAATGCAGGAACTTTATTCCTTGGGCTTAGATCCCAGTACAAGCGAAATTTAGATCTTCCAGTGAGGAATGTTCATCTTATCAGTAAATTAACTAAATGAGTCATTGTGCATGTGAAAATGTGTCATAAACAAAACATGAGAAAGCAGTAAACCTGCATGATCATCCACAAAGAACTATATAAAGCCTGTCAGAAAGTAAAAGTGAAATAAAAACGTGACATGACCTTAAGGAAGTAAACCTCACCTTTCTCTTGTTCCAGGTAGACGTGCTTGGCATTTAAGTTAAGTCCATTTACCACAAACTGTACAGTGGAGTACTGTTGAGGCAAATGTGGTGCATTATTTTTACAATGAAATTACCACAAATGTACATGCAATGCTTGTTTTTTTTATTTTTGTGAGAGGCAGGTCTCTTTCTCCAAATCCAGTTCCTAACAAAGTGAATAGGTTGAATACGCCATCATTTCCGAGTGCAGGGAGGGAAGTCTGTGCTCTGTGTGCATATTTGTGTGATCAATAGAAAAAAAAACAGATATGTGGTGGTGGTGGTGGGGGGGGGGGGTCAGGTTGCCTGACAAATCTTACCCTAATCAGCTCCCCTGGGATACTGCATGTGTGTCTGTACGTGCAATATTCTGAATTTATGAATATTGCATACATGCGCTACCAGGTTTGTGCATATTGGTGTGTGTGTGTTTGCGTGTGTGTGCATGTGTGTGTCCCTTTGTTGGTGTTTGAGTGTCTTGTGCTGTATCAGGCGCAGTGCAACATGGCTCTTAAATAATTTACTATAAATGAAAGTGAAAAATTAATGAGAGCAGATCCTTTCTTGTTTGTCCTCCTTCCTCCCCCTCTCGCGTTGTCCTGATGTAAATGTCTTCCTCCCCTCTCATGCTTTCTTAGCCTCACCGTCAGCATTGTCAGAAGCATTCAAATGTAAGACTCAGCGGGGGGGCTGATCAATCCACTGAGCTATAACCACTCATGCTTCAGCTGTATTTACTGACACATGGAGAAAATCTTTCACGTTCACATTCACACCTTTAGAGTCGCCTACTAGTCTTTTCATTTGAGTCTTTGTACAAGACATCTTTGTAATCTTTGTGTTGAGGAGGCTAACCCTGGGAGGATGCTCCAGGACAGATGTGTTACCGTTGCCCGTCCTTTTCACAGGTTCTACTTGACCTGCATCATCAGTCAGTCAATAAAAGACTTACTCTGTAAGTAGATTCACCATTATGAGAATGCAGATAAAGAAAGTGGATTTATGGATAGATGTTTGTCTTTGTTTCATGAAGTTAAATATGTTATTCCACATTTTATTATTCGGAGTGTGGCATTGCTTAACATTAGTTTTTTTTTTCTTTCTGAAAATATATTTTTCTGCTATTTGTTCATGGGAACTTCTGTTTTGGTCTTCTGGTGCATGATGCACATTAAAACATAATCAGTCAAGTCTAATGATAGCAGCAAAGATAGTGTATATAGTATAGTTCAATTTCATCATTGTGAACAATGGAAACAAATTCACCTTTTTTTTTAATTTATTTTATTTAAAACCTTGAAAAAGAAGAACCCTCATTTTGAATGGTAATGAGGTACATACAATAAATACAAACATAACTCCAATCAAATAGCAATAAAGGAAGAAAACAAAGCTATATCTTCAAATTAAAACAAAAAACAAGGGAGAAAAAAGGGTATGGATCAGTTGGACTAAGAGCAACAGGCCCGTGATGTGGGGAGGGGGGCACGTGAAGGCAATAAATAAATAAATGTAAAATCATGTGAAACAAATAAATATTCATTGTCATTTTACAGAATATAAATGACCTGAAGGTAATGTGTGTGAGACCAGGATGACAGGATGTTATGACGCAACAACACATCTCATGGGACCTTTAGAAGGCAGCCCAGATGGGCGATGATTTATTCCAACACTGAGGACCTTTAATTACAGCTCAGGATGTTAGTGAAAAAGCATGTCATATAAGCAAAGATGAACACAGAGCTACACAGGAAGCTTGATTTGTGTCGGGTTTCAGAAAGAAGGACACGGAGGATGTTTGACAGATGAAGATGCGAAGGTTTATCGGAAAACGGGTAATTTGTCCATCTTTTGTGTTTGTTTTGGTAATGATTATCAGTATCCTTTAATATCTTAAGTGGGAGTGTGCCATGTTTTTTCAGCCCTCAGCGTGTCCATATGTGCCATTAGCACAACCAAACCTACATATAGCAGAAATAAATTTGTCTCAAGAGGCACAATAAAGATCATTACTGTGCACTAAATGTTGCTTTAATGTGAAGGGAAAGGTCAAAAGTTTAAGGAAGACCACATGTAAATATTTGCCCCTGTCTAAGAGCTGCCCTGGAAGCGGTGCTGAGTTCATTTCCTGGTTTGTGAATTAATGAAAGCACTGCAACCCCCACGACAAACAACCCCTGAGTACTCCATGTAACGTTTAATGTCACAAATCTACTGTATGCACAGTTGGTCCTTGTGCCTATGGGGCACTCTCATGAGGAGAATTAGACCAACACAGTAACTAAACCAACACACTATGTTTACAGTAGATGCCTGAAGCCTCAACAAACAAGAACACAGAAAAACATCCAGCACATTGTGGCAAAAGTCATTGTAATTAAAGTCTGTGAGATATTTCCTGTTCTTTCTCCCCTGGCTGCTTGTGACACTGTTGACAGGCTAATCATTTCTGCTATATTCAATTGTTTTCTCTAATCATGAAAAAAGTATTTGTCATTCAGCAATAAAGCAATATTATTAGTATGGAACTACTAATAATGGTTACATCCATGACACGTCCTGTAGCTGCTTCACAAAGGCAGAATACTTTAACTCATTCTGATCAGATATTCCAACTGAACTGGTTACCTGGACGCTAAATAAAGGGAATCAAAATATTCCTCCACCTGCTGTGAAGCATCTGATCTAATCTCAATGCTCTTAAATAACTTTGTTCATCTTTTCAAACATTTGTTTGAACAACTTGTTGTTTCGACCCTTTCGACCATCGAGGAGTTCAACAAATCTTTAAATCTTTTAAGGTATCAGTCACCGAGCAGCCTGGAATCTTGTTCATGTCACTTAATGTTCCCCCCACATGAGGCAAACGTGTGCAGAAATAATATATTTATTCTAACCAGAGAGAATTCTCTCAGTGCATAGGCCTTTCTGATATAAGTAGTAACAGACTGGAAGAGAGCACTTATTCGTACTCTAAATCTGGATTTCAGTAAAGTATGGTATGGTGTTTGTTTTATGGCAACTGAAAACATGTACATTTTTGGAATGGTGAAGTTTAAAGACACTTTAAAGGCATACATGTGTTGGCTGTCACAACTGTAATCTAAACATATTTATAACTAAATCAGATTTTGAAATAAATCCACCATTCAAATTCTGTGAAACATAAATCCACATTCTTAACATTTCAGCAGTTAACCTCAATGTGTTCTAAAACCTCCGCACGGCTCACTTCAGCTGATAAGACAATGAACTGCAGCTGTGCTACTGAGCCTGACCGGACTGGTGTGTGTGTGTGTGTGTGTGCACGTGTGTGCGTCTGAATCAGATAAATATGCTTAAAAATAATATTTATGTGCATCTCTCTCTCTCTGTTAGGTGTGAAAACATGATCATCATCTTCTGGTGTTTGGATACATCTGTGCTGCAGATCATGCCTCTGTATGCCAGCGTGTGTGTGTGTGTGTGTGTGTGTGTGTGTGTCTGAGACTGTTTCCATGTCTCTCTGCGAGCATATTGTAAGTGTGTCTGTTTCTATGTGCATTTCTGCATGTTGTGACGCACGTGTGTGTGTTTGGTCTGTGAGATGCGTCAGTAACTGGGGCAGAACTGATTGTTGCTGATGGCTGTAGGCAAGCGCAGACCTACATTCTGCTCTGCCATACAGAGGAGGAGGGGTGCAGTGGGGTAATACCAATTGGGGTCTCTCCTGTACTCCTCTCCCTCCGTTATCTCCCCTCTTCTATGGCAACCTCCCACACTCCTTTTCTTGAGCGTTCCACTCTTCGTTTCCTCTGCCCTCCCTACATCTCTTCATTTTGTCTGGTCTGACACTTGACAGACACAGGGACTTACTCAGCATACACAGAGAGGGGAAGTGACTCTGGAAACAAGAGAGAGAAAAGCGTGGCCAAAAGACATAGACGAAGGGAGGGGGAGAAAGTAAGAAAAAGAGTGACATCGATGGAGGGGTACAAGAAAGAAAGAATTACACCAGTCTCAGTATAGATTCATTTGTTGTTCCAATATCCCAGCATTATTGGGAAACACATTGCTCTGCAGATTCATAAATGCATGACATACAGTACACAGAGATGGGTACAAATCTGGCCCGCGATAGGATGCCGGGTGACCGAAGACCATTTTCTAATTCACAAAATAATAAAATAAATGGATTCACAATGGGATTTTTTGGTTTATACCACTTAGTAAATGTTCAGTAATGTCCCTTGGCTATTAAAGTTGCACAGTATCCTCAGTGATCTGTGTGGTGACACTTGATTTCTGGGTAAGAGGTTAACCCAAACCCAAAGGTTCCTGTGAGGGGGGGGGCTGCTGCCACTGGGTTTGCCTCTTGGTAAAGATGAGATGAACAATGAAAACAAGCAATTCAATGAAGAATGATCAGATGACTTTGCCTTTATTCTGCCACCTCGTACCTTCGTGTTTCATTTGCCAAATGACAACTGCTGTATGCAAGGTTGCTAATATCAGGCACCATCACGAGTCAAAACATGCTAGCTTCAGTGTAGCATTCCTGTCTGGTAGCACCCCACAATATCTGATAAATATTATTAATGTTTCTTTATTAACTGGCCCCTGGCCTTCTGTCACTTTGCAAAAGTGGCCCCAGGGCAACGCAAGTTGAGGATTCCTGATATATACAGTGTTTTCCTAGAACATTTCTTGGAAACTTTCTTTGTTACATTGTGTTTGTAAGTAGTACTTTAGTATTCATGTATTCTCAGTATCTCTACTGGCTCAACCGAACCACACCCTTAACCACAGTGCAATCACCATCAGAAAACACTTACTGTATGTGTCGTTCCAGAGGTCACAAAAAACATACAGTGTTGTGTAATTTGAGGAACCTGGTAGCAACTGGTGCTTCCAGTCACTGTGCTGCACTCCTGGTAGCTGCTAACGCTCTCTGTTAGTGTGCGTTGGTGTAAACTGACATGAGTCTCCTCTAACCCTAATGTCAGACAAGAACATCGAAATATGTTCAAAGATGACTTTTTTTTTATGGTTAAGGTTAGGAAAAGACCATGTTATAGTAACGGTGTGGTGAGGTTAAGCAACTAACACGCTTGGTTAACATTAGGGAAAGACAGTGGTTACAGTGACAGGGTGCAAACTCAGGTCTCCTGCAGGAAGCTCGTTCAGACCCGCCACCCTAACCCATCCACCACCCCAACCTCCACATCCTGAGTCTTCACCTGGCTACATAAAGCACCAGCCGCTTCTTTTCATTTGCCAGCAGGAAGAGGTGAATCAACGTAACGTTCTGAGACTCCACTGTGGTCTTGTTGTGGCCTCCTGTATCTGCCATGTCAGAATATTTACTTTTTTTGTTCTCTAATTTTAATTCTCAAATTTTTGCTTTATCCAAATGTGCATCAAAAGTCATGGAGGACTAAGACTTTGGGGGATTAAGTTAGATTTTCACTTCCATACATCTAGAATATGACATCAAATGACCCAGGAGTCACTGCCAATTTTAGATCCTCTTTGGCCGAAACAAAACAGAAAGTTAACCATCTTTGAGAGAACTTCCAGCTGATGACACCAGCATAAGTTCACATTACTGGACAGAGTTTTGCTGAGAATTGCAACCGCATCTGCTTTCAGCGGGCGACATCAGTTGCTCAAGTTCTGCTGCTTCCTCTCAAAAGAAACACCCAGTCATCAGATTTTATGGTCAGCTGACATGTGACCCTTGACCCCCACCCTGGTACACCCAGCAGATTCCGCTTTGCGCGTGTGTGTGTGTGTGTGTGTGTGTGTGTTGTCCACCACAACCAGAGCTGGAGCATGCTTTCACTCCAAAATGCATTGAGTTATGACATCAATTCTATGTATTTAACACTAAACCAGAACTACATGTAAGATATAGATTTTTCTAATTATCTGTTGGTTTGTTTACATCAACAATGCTTGTAAAACAGACAGAGTGAGAAACTTGCTCAATGTAAATTGTTTTATCAATGATCATTCATTTTGTATGTGAATGTACCTTTAAGTGATGTCGTGGACTTCAATTACCATCCAGAATATAAAACAATCAGTATCCTATAAATATTCAAGAAGGTAATATAAGTAAGGTCAAATGACTTTGATGGATTTTAAACCCTTTAAAGCCACTTGTGACAAAACATTTTTTATTTCTACACTCTTCTAAATGATGTGAGGCAGCTGCAGAACGACAGTGAGAAGGAGGCTGAAGCTTTCTCTGTGCTGGATGTGACTCAGCCTCTTTTATTAGACGTCCATCTCTTGATACAGAAACATGATTCACTGCAACATCCGAATCATTTCATATCCCAACTCGCTTTGTTTTCTAACGTTAGGTTACAAACTACACTTCACTACTGTTGCATGACTTCAGCGTCACCGCCACTGAGCTTCCAACTTATAATTAGATTTTGCACATTTACCTCTTCTACAAAAGCCTTTCGGAAAGTTTGAGTTCAAATAGTTTGTTGGAGTGCGAATATAAACACAACAAGGCTGTAAGGTGCGTACATGAGTTCCACGTAGACACGCTTCAAAATTCATGAGTGGAGTATCTACTGACATATTTTATGTCGCAGAACAAAACGTAAAAATCTCTTACGCTTGTTTTTAACCACAGACCTTATTTCAGGCATCGAACCAAACACAGAGTTTCAGGAGTCATTACTGCAAAACAATGTGCACATGGAAAAGAGGGGAAGATAGCAGCAGGCAAACGTTGTTGATGCCATAATGATGAAAATGTAAAATAGAAACGATAGAAACAATAGTTGTGAGACTGGATGTTTGGCTATCTAAAGACGTGGAGCCCTAAAAGAGCAACACATGCAGTTAAAGCTGGATGATGGTGAGTCACCAGCTCACCAAAGGAGAGGGTGAGATCATTCAGGTTTCCAACCTCTGACTCACGCAAAAAACAAAGCAGCAATATCAGAGCTATGGTCAACAGCACTCAAGTAAGCGTTCTTGTTTTTTATATGATAGAAAGCGTGTTACAGACATTTGGGGATACATTAGCTTCATCTGGTTTGATGGCCAGCTTACTCGACTGGCCACTGCAGCTGACGCTCTGATGCGTTTCTCCAAAAGTCAATTCTGTCTTCGTTTCGCAGCAGGGCCACTGCGTTTCTTTCGGTCCTAAACGCACCACCCACATTTAAATAAATGGGAGGACTGGTGTTTTCTCTGGAACACCTGATTCAATAATCCAGCGCTGTTACTTAGCTTCAGGATTGACCGTTTCATTCTTCCTTTTAGAGTTTCAGTGTGAGATTTGGTGGCAGGCAGGCGAGCTGCAGGTGGTGTGCACATTGTTACAATGATCATCTTTCAAAAGAAATACAATCCCAAACAGGTTAGAGTATCTTGTATGATCCCCTGCTGTTGGTCAATAATGCTGATCAAATCAGCCTGTTATGAGAGAAGCTGTATACGCCTTGCTGCAATTTCTCGTGTCAGCAGCTACCCAGAACTGACAGATGTCTTATCGACGTGCGGTGTGTAGCACAACAGTTTAGTGTCATTTCATTGGATTCCAGCAAATAGTTTTATTTCTAAGTAGTGAGAATATATGTACATATATATATATATATATATAT